>JANITX010000010.1:43293577-43308479 GCA_027564395.1 Erythroxylum ulei | reverse complement strand
ATGATGATCGAAGGGCATATAGGAAGCTTCTCGATGATAGTGAGATGGCTAGTTGTATTATGCTAGCCACTATGTCATCGGACCTATAAAAGCAGCACGAGGCAAGCAAGGTCCGAAAGGTTCGAGACTTTGCGATTGCTCTTCCGCTCCAAGATGGTTTAGGGGATATCGTTAGTGCAGTACGCACTGAAGATGAATAGTTACATTAAGCGATTCACCTCCTTGGGTTTGCTTTTGGATCATGAATTAAGTATTGAATTAATTCTGACGGGTTTAATTGATAGTTACTCATAATTTGTGCTTAACTATCGGATAAACAATATATCTAGCACAATTCCTGAGCTGGTTAACATGCTCAAGACAGTTGAGCCATCTGCCCGCAAGGATAAGGTTGTGATGTTGGTGGACTCTTCTGGTTCGAAGAAAAAGGGCCAAAAGAAGAAGAAGTTCGCAAGGCCTAAAAGAGGTTTCAAGAAAGCAAAGAAGACTGCCTTAAAGGGAACTTGCTTCCACCATGGCAAGGATGGCCACTGAAAGAGAAACTGTAAGGCCTATCTGGAGTTCTTGAAGCATAAGAAGGCATCTGATGACTTTTAGATCTAATACATACTGATGTATGTGGTCCGATATCCATACATGCCAAAGTTAATTTCGTATACTTCATTACCTTTATTGATGATCATTCTTGATATGGGTATGTGTATCTTAAGAGATACAAGTCTGAAGGCTTTGAAAGGTTCAAAGAATTCAGAAATGAAGTTGAAAAAAAACTTGGGAGAAGTATTAAATCACTTCGATCGAATCGAGACGGTGAATACTCAAGCCAAGAGTTTTTGGATTATCTCAAGGATAATGGAATATTGTCCTAGTGGACTTCACCTTACATGCCACAACATAATGGTGTGGCTGAGAGGAGAAACCAAACCTTGTTAGACATGGTGTGGTCTATGATGGGTTTAGCGAATTTACCAAAATCCTTTTTAGGGTATGCACTCAAAACTTTTGTTTATATATTAAATAGAGTCCCATCCAAGATAGTTGATGTTGCTCTATATGAGATATGGACTAATAAGAAACCCTATCTTTCTCATATTAAAGTTTGGGGTTGTCTTGCTTATGTGAAGAGGATTTAGTTAGATAAGCTTAAAGCTAAATCTAATAAGTGTCTATCTGCAGGATATCTTAAGGAAACTATAGGATATCAGTTCTACCATGTTTTGGAACAAAAGGTGTTTGTTTCAAAACATGCCGGTGTTTGTTTCAAAATATGCTATCTTTTTAGAGAAAGAGTTTCTTCTAAGGGAAGACAGTGGGAGCAAAATTGAACTTATGGAAGTTCAAGATGCTCAAACAGACGTAGATCAACTACCTGGACTAGAGACTATTGTTCATGAAGATGAAACAATAGTTCAATCTTCTGACACACAAGAAGTTCGTAGGTCAGGTAGGATACGTCATATTTCCGAGAGATACAGATTTCTCATAAGTAAACTTAACGACATATTGCTCATAGAAGATGATGAGCCTACCACATATGAAGAGGTTCTGAAGAGTTTAGAATCTAACAAATGGCTTCAAGCTATGAAATCTAAAATGGATTCCACGTATGAAAACCAAGTATGGACTTTGGTTGACCTACCTAAAGGGATAAAAACCCATAGGGTGCAAATGAGTTTTTAAGAAGAAAACCGATATGGAGGTTAATTTAGTTACCCATAAAGCTAGGCTTGTAACTAAAGGTTATTGTTAAAGGTAAGGTGTTGACTATGACGAAATGTTTAGCCCAATAGTTGTGCTTAAATCCATTAGGATACTCCTAGCCATTGCCGCTCATTATGATTATGAGATATGACAAATGGATATAAAGATGACTTTCTTTAATGAAAACCTAACTGAGGATGTATATGTGACACAACCTGATGGTTTCATATCCATTAATGGAGAAAACGTATGCAAGCTTCAGAAATCCATTTATTGATTGAAGCAAACATTTAGGAGTTGGAATATCTAATTTGATGAGACAATCAAAGAGTTTGGTTTTTCACAAAATTTGGATGAGGCATGTGTATATAAGAAGATTAGTAGGAGTGCAATCATATTTTGTGTACTATATGTAGATGACATATTGCTAATAGGAAACGATGTCTCTGCTTTGCAATTAGTCAAATTTTGGTTAGCTAAGAACTTCTTTTTAAAAGATGTTGGAGAACCAACTTATATTTTGGGGATAAGGATCTATAGAGATAAATCTAAGAGGTTGCTTGGCCTTTCTCAGTCTATATATATAGACAAGATGTTAAAGAGGCTTAGCATGGAGCACTCCAAGAGAGGTTATCTTCCCATGGTGCAAGGGACTGCACTCTCTAAATCTATGTGTCTAAAGACATAAGATGAGAGGACTCATATGAGTTTGATTCCTTATGCTTTGGCTATAGGATCAACCATGTACGCTATGTTATGTACTAGACCCGATGTATCGTATGCCCTAAGTGTTACGAGCAGATACTAGTTGGACCCTGGCGAGGGTCATTGGATGGCTGTCAAGAATATCCTTAAGTACATGAGAAGAACTAAGGATGTATTCTTTGTATATGGAGAAGGTGATCTTATGGTAAGCATGTATACTGATGCTAGTTTTTAATCCGATAGGGATGACTCCAGATCTCAATCTGGATATGTACTCACACTGAAGGGCGGTGAAGTTAATTGGAAAAGTTTCAAACAAGAGACGACTACAGATTCGACGACAGAGGCGGAGTACATTGCAGCTTCAGAAGCAGTAAAGGAAGTGGTTTGGATCAAGAAGTTCATTATGGAACTTGGTGTGGTTATGAGAATCACTGACCTAGTGCAGTTATATTGTGACAACAACGAGGCTATAGCGAAGGCGAAGGAACTAAGGTCTCATAAGAAGTCCAAACATGTACTTAGGCGCTACCATTTGACTAGAGAAATCATTGGTAAAAATGATGTCAAGATAGAAAGAATTCCCATCGATCATAATATAGTTGATTCATTGACTAAGCCTATTTCCCAAAAGAGTTTTGTGTCACATGTACACGCCTATGGTGTTAGATATCAAGGCGATTGGCTTTAGTGCAAATGGGAGTTTGTTAGAGAAGTGCTCTAAAGGCAATCACCTTTAGTACTTATTGTACAAATCATTTTATGATTAATAAAGGCTTTTTCATTATTTCGACGTTCATACATTTATAGATTTGATGTTAATCTTAAATTATTTTAATGAAGTCTTTGATATAAAATATAGCATGGAGGAAATCATGATGAGATCATGATAATATAATTCCTATCATGTGTAATTATGTTAATATCTAAACTTTCACTAGTCATAGGATTAATGAGATGGAATATCATTAATCCAAATATACTAGCACATGTTATAATTCTTGCACTAGATCTCATAAGCTGTAGACATGAGTTGTTTAGAGTTAACATGTGGATGCTTACTAAGGGTAATAAGTACATTGAATTCACCTACTATGAGACAAGCTTATGGATATTCTATTCCCGTGTCAATGATAGTCTCATCATTGTAATGATGCAAGTATCCTTTGACTTGAGGTGCTCAAGGATATCTCGTATACTGATCCTATGCTTTGACTCCATTCATTGGTGCCTTCTAGGGGTTACTCATAGGATGGTGATTGGGTACAGCTTGAGGTATTAAGAGGTAATTGAGTAGCCAATAAAGGATTCACCACTCCTAATAGAAGGAGATGATACCTATGACCTCTTTTCGGGGTCATTACTCATAAGTATATGGCCAGAGCAGATATTTGTTATGAAGAGAGTCTTCAATGGTACATAGAGTAATGAGCTCCTCAGGAAAAGATCTAATATCACTTGGACTAGATGTGACGTAGTCAATCTAATGGGAGTTGACACTTTGACCATACTCTGAACCAAGTGGGGTATAGATGGTGAAAGGACGAATTGCATGGTAACATTGCGTATGGAAGAGTTTGTAGTCAAACTATTGACTTTTTGATTAATTAGGGGTCACAACGTACTGCTAGCTACCACTCTTGACTTACTTGAATTAAGTGTTAATTCAAGTGACTAACATAATCGAAAACCTAATGGGTCACACACATAGGAGATTCGAAGGATGAGTAAAATGGTCTTGAATGACAATTTAAGATATGAGAGAGTGTTTCGGGATTGTATCACGATGTGATCTTGGTAGAAAACGTTATATGGAATGGATTAGAAACAAGTGTTATTGGCTGCCAATTTGGTCATTAACTTCTCAAAAGTTCCATTAATGCATGTTATTCATAGTTATTAACTTCCTATAACTTATTTTAATGCATGATATTAATGACCATTAACTTTCTATAACTCTCCATTAGTGATGGGGGTTATGAAAGGTCAAATGATGCAAAAAATAGAGATGATTTTCGTGCATCTTATGTAAGACACAAGTGAAAGAAAGGTTCTTTTTTACACATACACTCTTTTTCTCTCTAACTCTCACAAGAGTTCTTGTCTTTGCTAGCATAAAGAAAGAATTCCAACCATCTCCTAATGAGGTTTCATCTTTTTATCTTCGTGTAGACTTTCATTAGAAACGATCTACGTTGATCGTTGTGGTTTACGATAACCCAACGCTAATACTGAATCATAGACACAAAATGAGGGAAAAACTTGAGCATAATTTAAAGGATACAAGTTGATAAAATTAAGTGTTATAAACATTATTTAAAGTAGGTTGGAACCATCACTATCCAGAAATCTCTCGTCATATCATTAGTTAAATAACAATCACAAATTTGTCGAGAAAATAGCTTGGCATTGCTCCAAATGTAGTAAATATGTTAACATTAGACAACTCTTTCTCTCAATGCAAACATGCAAATGGATCAAGTCACCTCTAATCTTATTGCAAGTTGTAACTAAACTTGCTAAACATTTAAGAGAATCAGATTTCGGTTCACTCTATATTGATTAACTGTTTTTATTATATTGCTAATAAATACCACTCTTTTTATTTTAAGTCTTCCAAATTATTCTAGCCGAAGATCCAGACCCAGTGTAATCTTGCTAAATACATCACATAGAACCTTTATCGAAATGAAGAAATAATATTACCGCGTTATGTGCTTGGGGTTGCATGTTAATGAATTAAACTATTTCAAAGCGAAAAGTTGTCTCACTATTAAATAAGAGGAAATTAAAGGCTCATATTATTCACTAATCTTGCCTAGTAACTAGAATATATAAGTTTTATAGTTATTGGATGAATTTGAAGAACTAAAAAGATGTAAATGATTTAACAAAACAAAACTAGGCCAATTCAGAGGTTTAGGACATCTTAATTGGATGACACCCCTAGCTCAACTCCAAATCCATCTGGATTTATCCAGTTGGTCTATAAAAAGAAAATTATTTTGATTTTGATTTTCTTAAATGTATATATTAAAATAATGTCATTTTGAAAATTTTAATTAAAACAATGTCAATTTGGGTGGGGGTTTAGACCGAATTTTGAGTTGCTTCTATGACCCGCATTGATCTAAATTTTAGTCAGTTCAAATTTACATGTTGACACCACATACAAGTAAAAGGATGAAAACTGTATTGATCGAGTGTTTAATGGATTGAAATATCGACACCAAGCTGTCTACCATAACACCTGACAATTGTAACACAAATAATGTGAAGATTGAAAAGGTAAGGGATAAGTTACAATTTAAGAGCTTGTAGGTTGGTAAGACGTTGTTTCATATGCATTATTTTGTGCATATTCTGAATTTGATTATGAAGGGCAGGTGAGAGATGATAAAGGAGGCTACAAAGTTGATTCAGGATAGTGTAGTATATTAAAGACAACACCTTAAAGAGTTGAAAATTTTAAAGAAACTACATAACAACTATGCATTTCATAGACAAGGAAGTTGGTATTAGATAAAACTTAACTTTCAAGATATTATAGTCAACAATCTATATCTTAAGGTGCTTACTAGACTAGGACAAAGAGGTTCTTAGTATACTTATCTGCATACAGAAGAGCAATGAGAGTTGGCTAAAGAACTTTATGTGAAGTTGAAAATATTTTATGCTAATACTAAATTGTTCTCGGGAACAAAATATCCAACTTCTCAAGTTGCTTTAACAATACGTGCAAGATTAAGAAAGCTTTATCTGATTGGATATTTCATTCTAATAAGATGATACGAGTTATATTAGAGTTGATAAAGCTTAATTCTTACTAGTTTATGGTCAGACATATTATAACAGTCATTTCTATAGTAGACTTAAGATATAAGTTAGAAGGGGGTTACTTTTATTTTGATATATTATATGGTAATCGAGCTCAAGAGCATTTTAATGTTACTAAACAATTTTGGTATGATTTGTTTAATGATTATCAACTAAGATTAGACAAAAATCAGGATCGCAATAGTTCAAGTTGTTTAGCTTTAACTTTACATTCAGGTTTTGCTTCTTCTAAAAACAGAGTGAAATCGTCATTTGTAAAATTCATGAAAGAAAAGAGAGTATAGAGTTCTTACAATATGATGGAGCTGGACAAATATTTGATGGCAAATTTTGCGACTGAAGTTGAAGGTATGGAGTTCGAAGCATTGTTATGGTATAAGAACTATAGAAATGATTTATCTATTATGCAAATAATTGCACAATACCTTTTAGCAATTTCAGCTTATACTATCGCTTTAGAGTCTGGTTTCAGTATTGACGGTCAATTTATTAGTTTATCGTCCTCAACTTCATCTTAGTACTATAGAAGCTCTTATAAGTGGCCAAAGTTAGTTTGATGATGAAGATATTAAAGATAAACCCTATTCTTTATAATATATCAATTTTGTCTATTTTCTATGACATTATCTTATCTTATATTGTCTTTTTATTTTTTATGTTAATATATGTACTGATATAAGGGGGACCAGTTATTCAACTGAAAATTATTTAAAAAAATATTCGATGATGAAGGTATATTTAATTATTTATTATTATGTGTTTAATATTCGTTTACTGTAGATTACATTATTAGGTATAATTGAATAATAATGTTTCTACATGCAAATGAAGTAGTCAAACTATTGGCGATCCTAATTATAACAAATAGTTATCTCCTTACCTTTGCGGCATGTTTGTTATCTTTGATCTTTGTTTTTGGAATTACTTATTTTTCATGTGATTGCTTTATTTTTTCTATAATTGAAGATATAATTATTTACTTATGTGTTTTTTTCAGGTTCTAAACTATTGTCATTGCCTGCTTACTCTACTCAAATTCAATATCTGTTCGTCGGTTTCCACTTTCCAATATTAATTGATAATTTTATTTTGACTTCTTGCAAATTGTATCATTAAAATTTTTGGATAATATTAATACGATGATGCTATTTTGTTTTGATGATAAAATGATTTTCATAGTATTGCTATTTTATTTGTTATGAATGTACTTATTTCTCATATATAATATTTTGGTTCACTCTTTTTAAAATTAAATTTAGTCTGAATTTATTGATTTCAAGATTTTAAGTACATTTAGTAAAATTAAAAAAAAAACTTTTTTTTATTAAGCAATTGTATTATTTAAATAAATATTACATTTCTCATATATAATCTTTTAGTTTGCTTTTTTTAATAATAAATGTAGTTTAAACTTATTCATTTCAAAATTTTATGAACATTGAATATATGCATTTAAGAAAAAATTCATTTTCTTTAAGTAATTGTATCTGCTAAATGAATGTTGCATTTTAATATATAATCTTTTTAGTTTATTTTCTTTTATAATAATTTTAATTTGAATTTATTCATTTCAAATTTTTACATATACACTTTTAACTATTAAAATATTTTTAAAATTAAAAAAGACGGCCAGGCCTAATCCCGATCGGGTTCATTATCCTGAGGTCCAAGCCTGGCCCGGCCACTGCCAATGCAAGTGCTTTCCTTTTTAGCTTACTGTCAATTCGCAGCTTCTCCCTAATACGTCATCAACATCAGTGCGAGCTGCACTCGAAAGTATCTTCTACTCTATCTCAAACAAGCGGAAGTGATTAGTTTCAAATATATACATATAAGTTTGGATTTGAGAATCAATATACTGCACCTGGAGATGTTTCAATGTTCAGTTTCTCTCCCTTCTTGGGCATCAATGACATATTTCCCCTTGTTTTTCACTCAACGACAACTTTCGATTTCTGTCATCGTTTGTAGGACCCCATCTCCCTTTCTAGCTTCATATCTTCTTGAGGTGGATCATGGATGATGGATGAATAGATCATGATTCCAGTCAACTTTCTTTCTTTCTTTTTTTTTTGACTGGATGGTCGACAATCGCTGACAAAAGTTCCCCAATCACTCACTGGATCCCGAAATATGATTCTAATGTGATTACTTAGCTGAATTCTCCACATTTTACTAAGTTATAGCAGGTCCCGACCCTGGAATAAGAATTCACATTTCACCCACTAATTAATAGTTTTTTTAGTTCTATCAACTTAAAAATGTATTTCCCTTTGTGGGGCTAGCCACTTAAAACCTAATTATTGAAAACTGTTAGAAATAATACACGTTAGTGGACTAATATAATCACAATTTAATTCCATATGCCTAACCACCAATTGAATTGTCTAATGTATATTTAATAATCGTAATGGGATGGTTAATTTACTAATTACATTTGAGGCACATGGTAGTATCCTAATTATTATATGTTAGCCCATTAAACTATAGTCCATATCATCCAATTAATAATGAGACAATTAGCCCATTTCTACCCCTTAGGATAAAACATGTCATATATATAACATAAGGTGTGGTTGTTTCAAGTGATATACATTATGTATGTATTGGGTGAGGAAGAAAGAAGGGTCTTTTACTAATAAGCTTTCTTACAAAGGTTTGCGTTTTTCTCTTTGATAAGTTTGTTCGAGTATGGAAATAGTGCAAATGCTAAGTGTTGGAAGTATGTTTCTTTAATCAAGTGATGTTCTAAATAAAATAGATCTTTGTTGTTGGATGTGTTTAATGATGCATTGATAGTTAGCAAAAACAACAACGATAATCTAGTAAACGCGAAATCTTGAGGTTCTAGCAGTAAACATGGCAAACGGTCACATGGAGTCATATACAGCTAAATCAGCCAAATTAAGCATAGTCGGGACATGTTTCATTAGATTAGGAAACACTTCACTGGTACAAAAGTGCATAGTATACTATCCGGAAACACTTCTGGTGAAAATGGGATCTGTGTACAAAGCTTACGTACATCCAACGCATTCCGTCCGGTTTCAACCGCTATCTCATGAATGATGCTAAAAAGCTATAATAAGCCAAAGAGCAAACAGAGCAACTTATATGGAGAAGCAATAATCGGGAAAATAGCATTGAAGATCTCCACGAGCTTGCTGGTAATGTCTTGTTTACGAGTTTAAAGTGGTGTTCAATTTTGGCGGGAAATGCAGCTCGCTGATTCTGGCTTACGGAGCACTGAACTTGTTTGGGGTGCGCAGCACGCACCATAATACCAAGCATTTTCTATTTTTACGAATAGGCAATATTGCCCCCGCTTTTATAGGCCAAATTACGCCTGTAACGCAAAGAAAACTGCCCCACCAAAAGATAACATTGGCATACAACACCCCAGCGGCCAGACCACCATGACCTCTCTCACTGATTTCTCTGTTCTCCGGTCAACGCCGTCCCTCACTCCCTCATTCTCCCTTTCCACCACCATTCGCCGGCGCTTAACGCTCCGATGCTCAGTCACTGAGTCTTCTTCACCGAAGACAGTGTCACCGTCCCAATCCGACGGCGGACAATTGGACTGTGTTGTTGTCGGCGGCGGAATCAGTGGCCTCTGTATCGCTCAGGCTCTCGCGACAAAGCACAGAGACTTAGCTGGCAATGTAATTGTCACGGAAGCCAGAGACCGCGTTGGTGGCAACATCACGACCGTTGAACGAGACGGGTATCTCTGGGAGGAGGGTCCCAACAGCTTCCAGCCGTCCGATCCCATGCTCACTATGGTGGTAAGGTTGAGATTAACTTTACTCCACAGAATTCTGTAGAATTTAATAGATTGATAATTGGTGCTATTGTATTCCAGGTGGATAGTGGATTGAAGGATGATTTAGTTTTAGGGGATCCCAATGCACCGCGTTTTGTGTTTTGGGAGGGGAAGTTGAGGGCAGTACCATCTAAGCCTACTGATTTGCCCTTCTTTGACTTGATGAGCATTGGCGGGAAGCTAAGAGCTGGATTTGGTGCTCTCGGGCTGAGACCTTCACCACCAGTGAGTCCTCTTGAGCTTTGAATAACACTACGAATGCATGGCATTGTTTGTTTGTTGTATTTAAAATGGTGGCGCTCTAATGAATTGGTCTTATCTTGATGTTAAAACTTTGACCAAGGTTACAGGGACATGAGGAATCAGTCGAAGAGTTTGTTCGGCGTAACCTTGGTGATGAGGTCTTTGAGCGTTTGATTGAACCATTTTGTTCAGGTTATTAATTACCTGATCTGCCCAACGATTTTTTTACAACTTGCATGGAACACATGGTTACATTTGTTGGTTGCTAGGTTTATCTGAACTTTCTTCTGATACATAGGCGTTTATGCTGGTGATCCTTCAAAACTGAGCATGAAAGCAGCTTTTGGGAAAGTTTGGAATCTGGAGCAAAATGGTGGTAGCATTATTGGTGGAACCATCAAAACCATCCAGGAGAGAAAGAATGCTCCCAAGCCACCGAGAGATCCGTAATAATACTTCTCTCCTTTCTTATGTCACATCTGATGGACACTGGTTTCTTTGCTTCTTCTTTCAGTTTCTTATACTTAGTAATGTTGTAGACGTTTGCCAAAACCCAAGGGCCAGACAGTAGGATCTTTCAGAAAGGGACTTACTATGCTTCCTGATGCTATTGCAGCTCGGTAAGCTCCACATGTTGCTCCACGAAAAAGATGTTCTACATGGATTTTAGTTGCTAAAACGCTATTAGAGAATTGCCCCATTTGTGATTCATTTTTGTTTTTGGGGTCCTTGTTGATTGAGTCGATATCTGCAGGTTGGGTGGCAATGTTAAGTTATCTTGGAAACTTTCCAGCATCGTTAAGTTGGATAATGGTGGTTACAATTTGACCTACGAAACACCAAAAGGACTGGTTTCTCTGCGAAGCAAAACTGTTGTTCTGACTGTTCCATCCCATATTGCTAGCAGTCTATTGCATCCTCTTTCTGTATGTTCCTTTTCAGTGTTTTATACTTCTATATGTGGTGCTCGTCACTTGTGGAATGTTCTTTAATAGACGACAGCAGATATCCTTTTCTTTTTAGTTTTGATCTGTGATAAACTTGTCATGTTGAGTTGGTGAATCCAGGTTACTGTAGTTCATGCAACTAATTTATCAGCTCTCGATGACCTCCTGTATAAAATAAACATTATAATTGCATTTCTAGTTATTATTGTTTGTCCCAAATGTCTGTCTAAGAAGTAACCACCTATAAAAACTTGACTGACTTCATTTTTATAGCTTTTCTCATGAATTAATTGTTTAGATCAAGGGTATGGTAGCTTTTTTTTTTTTTGGTTTCTTGAGAATTAGTATGCCAGTTGACCTATAGTTTTGCTTTGTCAAAGTTTCGTTGAGAAAGTGTTGCATATAATATATCTCAGAATGTATTTATGTCTTCCATGGATTTATTAATAGGCTGGGGCTGCTGATGCGCTATTGAAATTTTATTACCCACCAGTTGCAGCAGTCTCTGTATCATACCCGAAAGGAGCAATTCGACAAGAATGCTTAATAGATGGTGAGCTTAAGGGGTTTGGCCAGCTGCATCCACGCAGCCAAGGGATTGAAACTTTAGGTGACTATTGGACTTCTCACTAACTCATATATTCCTTTTAACTCATCTTAAACTATCTGTCACTAGAGTCCTGCCAAAGTTTTAAGTCTGAAAAGATTCTTACCGAAGTGTTACTAGTGATTCATGTCCAATTTCTCAATTGATCAGGATTTCTGCAGGTACAATATATAGCAGCTCACTTTTTCCTAATCGTGCACCTGCTGGAAAGGTTTTGCTCTTGAACTACATTGGGGGTGCTACCAACCCGGGAATTTTATCTAAGGTAAGCAATATACAAAGATTGTTTTGATTTACAAACCTAGAATGTCCAAGAACAATACAAGAGGAAGCCATTTTGATGGTGAATATGTTGGCACTGTTAATACTGGCCCTGTCTGTGTATTTTCAGCTGTGTTCCTACTTTGGATATTTAACTTTCTTATGATGTTGCCCATAGCAGTATCTTTCACTTTGGCCACACATGGGTAATGCTTTATCAAGCAAAGGGTATATTTAAATGTAGTGGGCAGGATAACCACGGAGTCATCTAAAAGATACGTCATGTGTTCAGTTATGAGGGGCCATTGATCAGTTTCTCATGAGCAAAATCCTAAGGTGACAAGTTTCGTCTTCACATTATTGTTTAAGTAGTCTGTCTCCTTCGGATAATGACTAGGGACTAGCATAATTTTGTAAGCTACAACTCTTGGGTGGAGTCGTCTCTCAAATCAATTGAACTTTTCCATGCTTTCTGTTGTTTCAACTTCTTTTCTAATTCCTTTTTATTAACTCCCCTTTTCAGACAGAGAGTGAACTTGTAGAAGCAGTTGACCGGGATTTGAGGAGGATGCTCATAAAACCGAATGCGAAGGATCCATTTGTCCTTGGTGTGAGAGTCTGGCCACAAGCTATTCCCCAGTTCTTAGTTGGTCATTTGGACATCCTGGATACAGTAAAAATGGCCCTCAGGAACACGGGCTTGGAAGGGTTGTTTCTGGGAGGCAACTATGTATCTGGTGTAGCTTTAGGACGGTGTGTAGAAGGAGCTTATGAGGTTGCATCTGATGTGACCAATTTCCTCTCCCACTATGCTTATAAATAGTGGATGCTGAGTGATCCTCCTGGAAAAGGTTTTGCAGGCAGTTAGTTGCTTACAGTGTCGCTAGTCTTTTTTTTGTTATCTAATGCCACTCTTATTTTTGCTTATAGAATTCCCCAATTCTTAATAAGATTTGTTTCTGTGGCTGCGGGAGGAGGCAACACCATTGTAGCAGATATCATCTCCGCTTGTGAGGCAATAAGATCTGCCCGCGTCCTTCAGCCGTTTAAGGGCACGTGCAATGTTTGTTGAATCTTTGACAACGGCTAATAAGGTAAAAATTGAATTAAAGCAAATTTAGGACTTGAAAACCTGAGAGCAAATGAGCAACTAAGGTTGGCAATGGGCCAAGCTTGGGCCGATCTTGTTTGGGACGAAGTATGACTTAATTTTAAATAAAATAATGTTATTTTAATAATACAATTTTTTAGTTATTGAATAAAACAAACTAGTTTTGATTTGAATCGATATTCCTGAATTTAATTTAAAATATTTCAAATCATTGACTTCAGCTGTTTTGAAATACTAACCCTACGAGCAACCTGTTTTGGAATCCTAACCCTGTGAACAACCGTAACATGAATAATTTGATATTGCCTACTTGCTACATATTAAAAATAAAAATTTTCAAGCTTAGCCCAGCAAAGATGATATTTAGAATTTGGATTTTTAATTATAAGTCATCCTTTTTAATTGCCATGGAGTAACATGATCTAGCTATGGCAAAACTAAACAGCCACTCACCCATGATTTGTTCCACTATTCCCTATTTTTTAGCACTCTCTCTTTTTTTACAGTAGTATACATTGTAGCATTAGGTAGCGATGTTCATGATAGAGTAACCTGATCCGTTGATAAATAACCTGAACCTAAACCTGAATATTAGGTTCGACAATTTCATGAACCTGAACCTAAAGAACTTATAGGATCGGTTAACCTATTTTTAGGTTCAGTTATCAGGATAACCAGAACATATTCATATCAATATATATATGACAAAAAATTATAAAAAATAATTGGTCAAAACAAATACAAATTATTTATAAAAATATGCATATAAAATCCATCAAAAATTAATCCAATTTGTTAAATCCAAGCAAAGTAAAAACAAGCCAAACAATGTCTTATAAAAGATCCATACTAAAAAAAAGATAAATTATTAAACAATTATTCTTCGAATAGGATGGTAGGATGATTCACTGTTATACATGAAGCCACATCTATAAAAAATAAAGAATAAAAAGAGTTAGATTCGTTATTTCTTTTTTAATTGAAAAAAGAATTATTTATTTATTCACATATTAAAACAAGGTAAAGTAAATTAGATTACGTAATTCAATTTGCTCAAGTTCTTCAAGTCTCTCTTCCACGTAAAGACGAGCTTGTAATTTTCTCAACCAATTTTGTCCACAAACAAGAGCCTCCACTATCTTTGGAATAAGAGAGCTACGAAATGAATTAAGCACTCGACCTCCTGTACTAAAAGCTGACTCAAATGCAACAGTGAGGGAATGAACTGCTCTACTAGATCTCATTGATTAAAATAATCATAAAACTATTCTTCTAACATCATTAAATCTTATTTTATCATGTTCCCTAAAAAAATCTTATTTTATCATGTTAAAATAAAAATAAAAATAATAAAATAATAAACACAAAAATGTATCATTTTTCTTATTGCAACTTAGAGTAGAAAATGCAATTAATATCATAGTTAAAACTTCAAATATTATATTATTAAAAGCACAGCCGTATAAAAAAATATAATCCCATAGTCTATTACTAAATCAACTCATTTTTCATTCCTTTTTAATAAATAAAACTATGTTTGTATTTGGACAAGACAATATTATTATATTCTTATTATTTATTAGCAATTATATTATATATTTTTAAGAATCAGTATTACTTGCTTGTTTAATGTTTATAATATCTCATAAATATCTAAGCTAATA
>JANITX010000010.1:43263189-43290524 GCA_027564395.1 Erythroxylum ulei | reverse complement strand
TATAGCCGCAGAACTTTCAGAGAGGGAGCCATATCACCGTTGGATTAAATGGGCGGTTGGGATGGATTGATATAACTAGGGAGGCACAACATTCAATGAACAGATAGCTCTAGGATGGGATGGATGGACAGACATAACATTCACAGTATTGAATGAACAGATAGCTGCAGAACTTTCAGAGAGGGGAAGGAGAAGAATGTCACCGTTGGATTAAATAAGCGATTGGGATGGATTGCGTTGTCGTCCATCCCAACTCGTCCTTAGTATATATACTTAAGGAATGTATGACTGTAATTTAGAAAGAAAGAAAAAGGAAAAAGAAAGAAAAACGTGATATGTACAAACGTGGCAGAGCCGCAAAAATAAAACATCCTCCAAACGACATTACCGTTTTGAGATCTATTCTCTCTGAATCTGAAATTGATGATTTCTTTCCCGCCCACAAGAAATTTAGGGGTGATCATCAATGGAGGACAAGACGAAGAAGAGATGGAATGTAACCTACACGAAGCACATCAAGCAAAAAAGAAAAGTGTTTCATGACGGCTTCTTGGACCTTCACCTCTCTTCCAACAAAGTACTTTTCCACAATTTCCATTCACCCAAATATCTCGGATTAAGTTATGATATTTGTTGCATTCTGACGTCTGATTGTTCAGGTGAAGCTGTTGGATGATTGCGAGAAGCTTCTGGAATGCAGGATCTTCAAGGAAGAAGAAGTGAGTAGAGGCCAAACTCTCACTTTCAATACCTTTCTTGTTGATGTTGGAGATCCTGAGGGACATCATGAGCCTCTATGCGATTCAAACTTCCAACAGTGGAATAAAAAAGTATTGGAAAGGCCTAGAAAGAAATTTGCAAGTCCTTCAATTTCTATTTCTGGTAATATAATCTTCTCTATTACCTTTGCTTCTTTGTCTTTCCATATTTTAATACTGCGCAAGCTGTGTTTTGTTAGCTAGAGAGGAGAACGTGGAGAAGATATCACATAATCTGAGCCCTTCACGAGCAATTATCAGAGGTTAGTTTGAATTTTTTTGAAAAAACTACCTTCTTGAATTATGGATTTGAACTATTGTGACCATTGTTACTTTATAGAGTTCAAGAGGAGTAAAATGCAAAAGTATGGAGCAAAGGAAAGTAGTCTGGATGTGCTAAAACCCAGTATTAAAGGTTAGCTGCTGAATATTATTCTATTAGATTTATTATTATTGTTATTTTTTTGCTTGGACACTGCTCTTTAGTTCTTCATTCCTTTTTGGCATGTGTGTGACTTGTTAGATAATATGGAAATGTGAGGTTGCGTTATGGATCATTGCAAAGGTCAATCATCTGTCCCTGAAAGCAGTCTAGACTGTTTTTAGTTTAGATCACTTCTTGTTTTAGACATAGGATGGCAGTTTTTATACACTAACAGCTAACTCAGAAGGCTAATAAGTGTCATGATGGATCCTCTTGGGGGCAGGTTGATTTCCCAATTTATTTTAGACTTTTTCAAAACTTTTTTCAGACTCTCCTATATTTGAACTTATTGATGGTGTGGGTGCAAAACCTTTGTTAATTAATTAAAGTTGAACTAACCTAACTGGTATTTGTTTTTCATTTCCTTACATCTCTTTATCAGAGTCATTGTTAGATCATGCTGTATGATGAAAGCATAAAACCTTCTATCTAGCTGGTTCTTTAGGAATGATGGTAATATACGGTATGGTGAATTGGTGGCATTTAATGACCCGTTGGTTGAAACTGGAGAGACTGGCGGCATCACAATTCTATAGTACAGTTCTTTCTGAGAAACTGTTGTAATATTAACAAAAACAGCAAATCAATTGATAAACTTGTTTGAAAAGGTAGGTTGTCTTGTTCATAGTTGTTTCTTCCACTCCAGTAATGATGTTTGTATATAGTTTCATCTTGTCCAATTTGCAGTCATCATATATCAAAGTCTTCTTCCACCAACTTTCCTTGGACATTTTTCTTTAAGAACAAACCAAATCTTCATTTAGAATGCATTTAATATTGTTCTTTTAGCATTGCATGTAATATTGTTCATATTTGGTATTTTTATTTTCTTATGTCTATCTGCATAAATATGAGTAAAATTATCCTAGTTAACATGTCCTCCCCTGTTAATGTAGAATGGCAGGTCTTATACACAACGCAAGTAACACAGAAAGCCAAGAAATATCATGATGGTTTCTTGAGACTTTTTCATAGTGGCCTCCTAGGGAGACAGGTTAACTCTAGAACTAAGTAACTCGTTTCTTTTCAACGAGAAATCATCTTTCTTGTTGAATTGAGTGAATCTTACACTCCAACAGCCTTCCTGCCAAGAGCCATTGGTTAAAAGATTTTTCTTGTAAATATACTAAGAGAATTTGTTTGTTTAATGACATTGGGTGTCTATTCTTTATTTTCCTTTTCATATTTGTTCTTTGATTTTCATCATTTTAAGTGTACAATGTTTAACTTATTTTATCACTGTGATTCTCCATTCAGATTATGCTGTACGATGCAACCAGGAAAAGTTTGGATAGTAGATTTCTCAGAAAGGATGAAATAATAAGATCTGGGGAATCAATAACATTTGACACTTATTTAGTTGACATTGAAGAACTTGTGGAAAACCAGTATCTAGGGGATCAGAAAGTTCAAAAAGATGTCTTCAATGTTTCTGACAAAACAAAGACACCAAATGGGCATCTTGATAATCCCCGAATCGACAAAATTTTGGTGAAAGGTCAGCTGGAATAGATGTCACATTTGAACCTTTTCCTTTCAGATGGTGCTACCATGATAATGATGTTTTTCAATTACAGAAACATATATATGTAAACAGTTACATGGATAAACTTTTATATACAGGCTTGGATTTCTCCTCTTCTTTCTTTATGTGGCATAAGTAAGTTTTATTTCAATATTTAGTCTTTATGCTGATAATTTGTTAGTTTTATCCAGTACGATGTGAGATGTTACTATCAATCTGGACAACCAGGAGTATGTAACAGAGATGAGAAGAGAAGATGATAATAAAGAGTATAGAGAACTGAGGTTGAAGAGTTTAGGGGATATTGAGCAAGAGCGATTAGATGAATAGAATAATGGCTGCAAAAGTTGGGAATTATATATCTACATCCTAATTTATCATTATTTCCTATTTATAAAAGCTCACTGTCAGAGTTAGCCACTAAAGGGAATTAAATCGTGCACATTATGAGGAAAAACAAGGCTCCCTGTATGTTAGCAGTTATATAAGAAACTAAATGACAGAAACAACAAAACGAATCAGTCTGTCTTTTGCTGCATATTCATGCATAAAATTGCTAGATTAATCCGAGTGAAATTCCAGGGTTTCTTCAGATTATCATTGCTCCATTTTTTATTCATTTTGTCGGTTCTACTGTGTAATATCATTTTTTATGTCAATTTCTTAGTTTATCAATTGTTTTTATCTACTGAATGCAACATGATGCAATTACATTTAGTATTCATATGGTACTGAATACTTGTCTTCATTCTAGTATCAAGTATTATGTAGTCTCTTGTTTTTGTTCCCTTTTTCTAGTTGCTGGATCTTCTTGATTGTTCTTTTCTTTCATGGCAGAATCTTTTCAAAACCCTATGGATATACAGGAAGATGCATACTCAAGTTGCATGTCAAGTGTAAAAAGTACAAGCGTCAACAAAATTGTTCCCAGAAACAAAGATTTGCGTGCTGGTACACCCCTTAGTTGTGTTATGCCACCCATTTCCTTATTGTGTTTGAGATAGGCATAGTCTGTCTGCTATATTGCATGCCTCAATGATGAAAACTTGCTGCATACTTGTTATACCCATGATCAAGTGGTTTTTGATATATAAGTTCATTTTCAACAGCCGTGCAATATAAATTTTGCACATTCCAGTGAGAATTTGGCAAAATTTTTCATGAAGTGCCATGATGTAATATGAAAAGAGAATCCCTGAAATTCCTTTTGTTGATCATGTAGCACAATCTGCATATTGTTTAAGATCATAACTTATTTGCTACTTTTGAATCTGGTCCTAATAGATTGTCGCATTGTAGCTGCAACTAATAGTAAAGTTTTTTTGGTCCTGTCTAGCCCATCAAATTTTGTCCATTCTTCAGAAGCCGAAAGCTCAACAGAGTGTTATGGGCAGTGAGATAAGTACGCTTGCTTTCTCGACCAAGGAGCTTCAAGGTGCAGACACTGTCGCTGATTGTACGGAGGGTTACCTGTTGCATGGGAAATTGTTTCTGAAGAATGGAACGGCTGAGTATTTGAATATTGCAGAAGCAAATAAAACTGTTTCTGAAGGTAGCTTCTCTGCACTCCTTGTAACTTTTCACTGTTCAGCTTCTAGTCAGGTCTTAATGTCAAAGATCAATCAGCAATAACTTTTTGGGTTTTGCAGAAAAACCTGCTTTCATATGTAGCCAAAGATCCAAGGACAGTAAAGCTAGCAATATTGACCAGGTTTGGCTCATGGCAATCCAAATCCTCATCATAGTTATAAATAATGCTTTTATGGTCTTCAATTCATAATCTTCAGTAGTTTTTCCATGTCATTTGGATGAAATACTTGAAGTTTTATGTTAATCACTTGCCATAACCTATCTGAAGTGTCATCTGTCTTCAGAGATAACACAATTAGGTGAAGCAACATGCATAGGTTGCAAATCAGTGATTTTGGTTTTCCGCTTGCTGACTCTGTGTTCAAAGTTTGCCTGAGTGATAAATATGCTAAGTTCAATCCTAATAAACTACGCTTTAATTAGATTTGGTTCAGCTTGCTACAGTTTCCGAGTATTTGGATTATGAGTTTGTAAAGAGGTTTCTATATGTATTGTTATTCATTCAAAAGCTCGCCTAGGAAAATATTGATGTACATCAAAGTAGTGTGGTTTATAAACCTATAGTGTTCTCCACACCCTTCTGTGGAGGTGACTTGGATGCTCTGTCAAAGCTTATTAGGTTTGGGCATGCCTTTAGGCTCATATGCGGGTTAAAAATTCTTTTACCTGAGCCTAATATCTTTTCCAAAGGCTTATGATATGATATAAAACTTTTTTTTTTACTGTTCAACTAGGTCATAACATGCTATCTCTTTGTGCAGTGCCATCTTGCTTCCCCTAATTTGTGTGCAGGGGGTGTCTGTTCTCCTGATGATGAAAGCGATAAGAACAGTTATTCCAAGCATCTAGGAAGCCCAATGAAAATGGCTAAATGTCCTACTTTTGATCTATGGTTCTGAGGGATAGCTGACTTGTAAGAACTTCCATCACATTTAACGTTTTCACCATTAGTTGACATCCCCGGTTATATCATGGGTTCACAATATCATCACTGGAATTTTCCTAATCCACTTGTATCAGATCTCGCTACGTGAGACTGCCATTATATCGCTATATACAGAGTCTTGAAATATGCAAGTGGGGCCTTCTTCCACCTGTTGTCATATTCACACAAGTTCCCTTTGACACGAAGATATTCGCTATCCTTCTGAAAAATTTTGAAGTTCGCAATGTAGTTACATTTTTAGAGCGTTGATACTTTAAAAGGAAGGGTGTAGTGAAATGTTATTTCAGGCCTAGATTGGATATATAAGAATTTACTTAATGTTGTGCACAAATGGATTCTCAGTTAAAATGCTTCAAGTTGCATTCTGACACAAGTAGAAACATCTCTAGGGTTTAGTTTCTGGTGATTGAACTCGTGCAGTTTGCTGAATGAGAGAAACCTGGAAAGTTGTTGAAAGTTCACATAGGAATTACCTAACAGCCACCTACAGAACTCCAAATGTTAAACATGAGCCCCAGTTTGCACAGAGAAACTAGTATCTGGTTCTATACGAGTGCAACTAAATTTGAAACAACCACTACATAGGATAGGGTTCCAAATATAAACGGAAGCTGATAATTGAAAAAGGGAAGTGGAAATTGAGTCATTTGCTTTGCTGCCTCGATTTAATTCTTTCTAGTTCTGTCATCCTCTCTGGACTTTCGCACGCTGAGCAGGGCTTGAAAGAGGCGTCCGCTCTTGCTTGAACATAGTTGAATGTCACTCATCCTCTCTCTTTCAGCATGCACAGTACTAGACCATGAAACTGATCTCTGGGTCTGAGTTGGGTACTGAAAAAACATTAGTAAAAACATCTTTACGTCATAATAAACTTGTGGCACCTTGTTGCCTACCATTGTCTACAACTTCACAGTTACGAACGTCATTTTACATTTTGGGCGTATTGTTGAGCTTACGTGTTGTCTCCCAGTGGAGTGGTTTGGAGAGGTTGGTCTCTTGAGAATAGATCTTGTACGTAAAAGGGGAAAGCGCTGTGAAGAGGCCGCTCTTTTTTCTGTTCCTAGAGAAACAAAATCAGTACATGATTGTGACAACTATAGAACAACTCTTGACAAAATTCTTCTGTATGACCTGGTTTGTTGTCTGAAATCTTTGCAAATGCGAAAGTTCCTTGTCTTAAACTGAATTTTGGAGATGGCAATGTGAAATTCCATTCTCTGCATTTGGGAAATAGTTATAAAGCTTCAACTTATATTAGTCATGAAGATAATTTGCTAGGTGAATACGTCATAAATTTTACCTGCGAGAAGGAGAAGGTGCCCTTTTGATTGTTGCTTGTGGAACTTGGCAGAACGATCACATAAGTAACGAGTAAACAATTATCAGTATGGATCAATGAAAATTTAGTACTTCTCTGAATTTGTTTTAATGTGGAGTTCATCATAGTTAAGCTTCCACACATTCTGGACAGATTCAGAACACAATACCTTGTTTAAATTGTTCCAAATTGTATCCAACAGTTGTTCTACTATGGTGTTTGGATCTACCACTTTCAATTGCATCCACGTTGCTCTCTACTGAAATTAGTTCATTGAAATATCCTTAAAATCTTAAATCTTTTCTATATTCCTATGTAACTTCCTAATAGAGATTATTTTCCAAAGACATGTAAAAAGTTAAAATGAAATTACTGTCTGTATGTTTGCCTGAGAAAATTAATGCTCTTTTTTTTCTAGGTTTTGCTCTTCACTCCAAACCTCTTGTCTATATGAAATTTCTTTTCTTTTTTCAGAACTTGATTTTGTTCCTTTGAAAATCGGCAGCTTATGAGTTGGTTTAAACAGAAAGCCTTTGGGGAGGAAAAAGTGGTCGTAACAAGTTCTTGTTTTCCAATTAAGAAAGTGGATATTTGAAGCATTGGAGTTGAGAAGTAGTAAATGGTTTTAGTTTCTCATCCATGAGGCTATGGTCCTTTTTCTTTGACCTATAAAGTGAAACTTTAATAATAACAACAACAACAACAACAACAACAACAATAATAATAATCATGATGATGATGATGATGATGATGATGATGATGATGTAGTTAGTGAGGACTACAATGGATATTTTGGTCTTTTTGTTAGTTATTTCTTTGTCATTCTAATTTTATGTTTTCAAACCAAACATTAGCATATAAATTCTTTAGCAATAAAATAAACTAAATAATACCTATTTCATTATATTCCTCATCTATTCTATTCCTAAGAATAATCATTTCATTTCTTATCTATTCCAGCAGGTAAACCAAACACTCCATAAGAGGAATAAAAATCACCCAAGATTATTTTCACTTTTCAATTAGAGGAGCAGATGTTGTTATGGGTATTAAATGACTGGTCTCACTTAATACTGTACAAACTAATTGGAAGGAGATGTTCATATTTTTAATCCAGATGGTAAAACGTACAAGTTTTAGGGCATTCCTCTAACAACTAACACAGAGATATCTCTCCAATCCTACTCCAAGGTGGCGGCACTCCCAAGTAACTTAGATTCCTTTATGGCCATTCAATCAATTTTAAAAAATCTAGCTCATATGATCTAAATGAATAATGAACTCCTTTGGCTATAAGTAGTGTTGTTATGTTTGTAAAGTCCTCATCAATGCATATAATTCCTTATCATAAGTTAGGTAATTTAAGGCTGCTTTACTAAGCTTCTCAACAAAGGAAGCAACTAATATGGAATCCTACATCAAAATAGCTCATATGTCAATTCCCAATGTGTCATTCATTCTCAAAAACTTTATCAAAGTTAGGTGAAGAAAGCAGAGGTGCATTGATCAACTTATCTTTCAAAATATTAAAGGCTTTTTTCATGCACATTGGTTTACCTAAACATAACATTCTTTTTAACAAGTTCATTTAGAGGAGACGTTATAAAACTAAGATCCTTTACAAACCTCTTATAAAAACTTGCAAAACCTTGAAAACTTTGCACCTCATTTGCATTATTAGGGGTAGACTACTCCTTAATTGCCTTTATCTTTTCCTTATCTACACTAATTCCATATGCACTCACAGTAAAACTAATAAATATAACAAATTCTATACAAAATATACTCTTTTTCAAATTAGTATAAAAATTATATTCCCTTAAAGCACAAAGCACAGAATGCAAATGTTTGACAAGGTCACCCAAAGTCTTGTTATACATTAAAATATCATCAAAGTAGACAATAATAAATTGTCCGATAGAAGGTCACAAAACATGGTTCATTAATCTTATGAAAGTATTTGGTATATTAGTTAAATCAAAAGGCAATACCAATCTCATATAAACCATATTTTATTTTTAGATAGTTTCCCATTTGTCTTCCACTTTTATATGAATTTGATAATACCCACTTTTTAAATTAATCTTTAACAACAAGCAATAATCATGTAACTCATCAAACATATCATCTAATCTTGGTATAGGATGTCTATATTTTACTGTTGTTGCTGGCTCAAAAAACCACACACTTATGCCATGTTCCATCTCTCTTTAATACTAGAATTACAGGGACCAAACATAGGCTAAGACTCTCCTTCATGAACCTTTTGTATATCAACTCATCCACTTTCTTTCAAATAACTTGAGTCTCTTTTGGATTAGCTCTATAAAATGTTATATTAGGGATTATTGTACCTGGGATGAAATCGATTTGATGATTAATTTCTCTTATAGGCTGTAATCCTTGTGATAACTCCTTATGGAATAAATCAACAAAATCTTATAATAAAGATGCAACAACACTAGGGAAAGAAAGATTAAGCTTGTTAGTTGAAAGGTGAACATCTGTGTATATAAGTATAAGTAGTTGTTGCCTTGCTAATAAAACACTCTTGACCTCACCACTACCAGCATAGGTATTAACCTTTTTTATTTTAAGTCTCATAATCTAACTTTCTTCTCTTATTGCTAACTATTATGCTCTTTTCACTCTTTTTCACACTTTCACACTTTTCATCACTCTCACTCTTTTCTTAAGCATTCATTTTCTTTTCTCTCAATTTATATTCTCTTGATATCCGAATCTAATCACCATATGTTTCTCATGGTTTGACAAGCGTTAAGATCATATGTTGGTTGTTCATAACAAAAGAGAAAGTGTTTTTACACCCATCTTGTTGAACTTTTCTATCAAACTACCATAGGCACCCCAAAAGAAGATGACTAGCATGCATTGGTTCTACATCACATAGAACCTCATCATTGTAACTGTCAATAAAAAATGCCACTAGAACTTGTTTTGTTACCTTAACTTTCCTACACTTATTTCCATTACAGCTTGTATGATTTTAGATGCTTTAGAGTTGTCAACTTCAGTTTATCAACCAATAAAGTGCTAGCAACATTAGTGCAATTCTCACTATCAATGATAATGCTACATACTTACTATTTATGTGACATCAAGTATGAAAGATATGCTCGTGTTGGGCCTCATCACTTTCATCCTTAGGCTAAATGTTTAAGAGTTCGCCTAGTGATAAGCAATTCTCCACTTATCGGACCTTTAATATCCACATCACTACAGCCTTCCAATGGCAGTATTTTATCATCACTTAAGCTAACACTCTCTACCTCACTATTGTATAAAATAACCATAGTCCTTTTTGAAAGGCAACATGCTCAACCTCTTGATACTTGAAACACTTTAAATCACATGATTTACAGGAGGGTTTGGTTTTAATTTTACCTTCTGAAGAAGAAACTAAATCTTTGGCTTTCACATCATTTTTTGGTTTTGAGGTAGTTTTACTATCCTTCTAGTTTGACCTTCATGAAGAGTTAGAAATTGAAATAGATTTGGAAGTTCCCCTAGAATTTAATTACATATATACCTTAATGATCTTGTACAACAAGTCCTTCATCTCTATACAATGCTGCAAGTCAACTACATCTGCAATCTCCCTATTCAAACCATTAATGAATCTAGTCGTATTAGCTTCTCAATCCTCTTCAACATTGGCCCTAATCATGGCTACCTTCATCTCCTTGTAGCATTCCTCTACACTCATGGAAACTTGAGTCAAACTTTGTAACTTGTTATACAAATCTAAATAGTAATAGCTAGGTATGAACCGTTTACGCATTACCACCTTCATCTTTTCCCATAAACAAATAGGTTTCTCTCCATTCTTACAACTATTAAGCACCATTTGATCTCACCAAATGGTAGCATAACTTTGAATTCTATTGCTGCCAATTTGACACCATTTGATCTCACCAAATGCTAGCATAATCTGTGAATTCAACCGCTCCCAATTTGACTTTCTTTTTTTTAGTAGTTATGACAATCAAACATTTGTTCTACTTTTCTTTCCCACTTCAACTATAACTTTGGATCATTCTTGCCTAGAAAAGAAGAAATCTTCATCTTAATGATATCCAAATTATTATCTTGCCTTTGGACAACCCCTCTTTCGCTTATGAAACCAATTTCTTCAAAATCGACTTCCTCCTCTTCCTCAACATTATGTGGATAATTTCTATAGTATTTTGATCTATTTAATGTCTTCAAATTATTCAATCTTATATTAAGAGTATTAATGAAATTGATTTTGGATGGCTTTCATGAACATCTTGAGGTCAATGTCAACATTCTCTCCACTACTACTCATGATTAAACTTGCAAAGAAGAATTAGTAAGAAAACGGATCAAGATGTCCTCACTCACTCCTTTACTTATTTACACTCTAATTATTGTTCACTCGTGTTTTCACTTAATCTTGACTTTTCTTGATGCTAGACTCTCTACTGTTGCCTTTTACCACTCAAATTTCCCTTACAAGCTCTTTTATAACTTAAAAAAAAACTAATCAATGATCTCAACTAAGGATGGCCATGGGTTGGGTCGGGATTGGACCACTCCTAGCCCAATCTGTCTCGACTCATGGGTTGTGTGACTTATGGCTCTATAGGCTGGTGGCTGTTGGCTCGTCTACACTTTTTTCAAAAAAAGTTGACAAAATGATGTCGTTTTGCACCTCCAACTAAGTAGTCTTGGCTCGTGGCCTGACCAACCCGAGCCAAAGTAGGGCTAGGTTGGGTCGAGCTAATACTACCATCCCTAATCTCAGCAAGAAAACATATAGCAATTCAAACTTATTTACCTTGAATTCTAAGTCAACAAGAAAGGTAAGATAGAAAATAAATGGAAAGAAAATTTGAGCAACAAGATAAGAAAAACAAAACTCAACAAATTAGGTAATATTAGATCTCCATAAATAAAAAGAAAGAAAATAGACTTAAGCAGGAATAAGGAAAGTAAAATTAAGGCAGAAAACGATTGCAGAAGGAAAGAAGATAAAAGGAAATAAAAGACGAATAAATGAAGAAGTAAGGTAGAAAATGATTACAAAATGAAAAACATAAAAGGAAATAAGGAAAAAATATGGAAAGAAGACTTATGGCAGAAAATGGTAACAAAAGGAAGGAACATACAAGAAAATATTATAAGGATGATAATGGAAAGTTTGAAACAAATGGAAGGATTAGCACCAAAAACGTGTGCAATAATTGAAGATAAGCAAAATCTTGCAACTTCTAATTGAAACAAATTTGCACAATTTTATGTAACAATTAAAAATATCTTTTTTCTACACCTAATATGACTAAAACTAAAGGAAAATAGATGAATATAACAACTTTGATGTAATCTTGGCTAGAGGGAAAAGAAGAGCATAAGGAAAAAATATATTGACAAATCAAAGACATAAGAAAAAGGAAACAAAAGCAAATAAAATTAAACAAGAAAATGAACACAAGGATAAATGTAACACTATTCAAGGAGTTTGGCTTTGATAACAAATGATATGGACCTTGGTGAAGGAATGCCTTAGACTCAAAATGATCAAGAAAAAGAAACCCCAGAATCCTTCTTGAATCAAGCAAAGGACCCAATCCCAAGGAAACTTGTTAATTGGAACCAAAGTTATAAATGATCACTACAAGTTAATTGAAGAGACTAGATTTAGTTTTTAACTAAAGAACTAAGAGAAAGATCTCACAAAAGAGAAACACTCAAATTTTATTGATGATAAGATGATTTTCATAATACACCATATTACCTCTTTAAATAGGCACCAAATGATGAAAATCCTGTAGAAAATGCCTTTTAGACTATTCCTAAACATAACTAAGTTAGAAAGACTTGACCACGAAGGATTCCTTTATCTAATGGATACAAATCAGCCTTAAATTTGAAATCCTTTCAAAAATAACTTGGAAACTAATAATAATTAATAAAATAAAGTCAAAACACGAAATTGTCATCTAATCCCACATCTTTAACATTTTCAAAAGGTAAATGTGCAGATTGGGCTTCATTAAAAATAAGTATATGGGTCATCCTTGCTTATTGGGCTCTAAGCATTATTTTACATGCACTAGGCTTTGTCCATCATCTTAGGCCTAAAGATAAGTAATTAGTCTTGGTAATGCATTAAAATCTTCAACAATAGCCATATCTCCTTAAATCTCTACGATCAACCCTTACAAAGCCTCCTTTATGCGCTTAGTTTTTTTTATATTTGTCATAGGACCTCTAATGCCTTGTAATGGATTGATGAGTGTTGATGCAAGTTGAACTCCATCATCCTAGCTCAAATAGGCCATCTTTAACCTCTTCTTATTTCATAGTGTATTTGGGAGAATATTTCTCTTGATTTTATCACAAGACTCTTAAAATCTGGAGGGATAGATACAATTTTGGTGGTGGTAGACAGATTCAACAAATACAACCATTTTATTCCACTAACACAACCTTAGATTGCCGAGACAATGGCCATTATTTTTGCCAGGAAATCATCAAGTTACATGGAATACCATGCTTCTTTATTTTAGATCTAGACCCCACTTTTGTTAGTAAATTTTGGTAGGAAATTTTTTGTCTTCTTCAGATTTACTTTTGCATGGAAACATCTTACCATCCATAATGTGATGGATAAACAGAGGTAGTAAATCATTGCCTAATAATATATCTTAGGTGTTTTGCATATGAGCGATCTTCTTTATGGAGCAAATTTTTGGCTTGGGTAGAATATTCATTTAACATTTGATTTTTATAGAGCCATGGGCACAACTCCTTTATTTTATCATACTTTATAGCTGCAATCTAACAACTCATCCATATGTCCCTGGGGAAACTAAAATTTTTGATTTATAAGAGCAATTACTAGCCAGAGATGCAATTTTGAAACTGTTACGTGAAAATCTCCTCAAAGCTTGGTCCCTATGAAAGCATAAGTTGATGGTAAATAGAGAGAGTTGTCTTTTAAAGTTGGTGGTGTTGATTTTTTTTAGAATATGGCCCTTTAGGAAACATTCCTTGGCTAAAAGAAGGTTAAAAAAACTTTCTCCATGCCACTTTGGTCCTTATATTATTGTGCAATATGTCGAACCTATGACTTATGAATTAGCCCTCATAAAATCAACACAAGTCCATCCGATTTTTCATGTTCCTCTGTTGTGTCTAGTCCATGGACAGTCCCCCTCAACTCTACCAATTTCATTGCTTATTAATGATGACTATGAACTAGTACTTTTCCCAGAGAAGGTCCTCTCACACCATTGGATAACTTAATATATGTCAACATTGGAATTAGTTATATAGTGGAAAAATAGTCCCATTGAAGAAGCTACATGGGAGAAATACAATTTATTAACTGGGCAATTTCCTTTAGTTCACCATGAATAGAAGGTGAGTTTTTATATAGGAGTATTGATATAATGCAACAACCTCTACACACGTACTATAGAAGAAAGATGAAATATGAGATAAAAGGTGGGTCAAAACTTGTTATAGGTTACTACAAATGCCTTAATGTATGACCAAGTCTTAGCTGAGGTGGAAGGTCTGGAGAAAATTAAGCAGTCATGATGGAGATAAGAACTCACCTATGATTTTGTTCCAATATTCCCTATTTTTTAACACTTTCTATTTTCTACAATAGTATAAATAGCAGCAGTAGGATCAGTTTATTAAGGAGATATATTTAAAAGACATTCATTAAATTTGGAGTTAGTCCACTCTACATAGACAATGTTTATTTGAAATTTCAATGTTAAGATTCTTACACTTAAGTTTCAAAATCTTTTCCCATTGTTCTTTTACTTTTCCCTGTCTATCAAGCTATTTAACAAATAAATAACAATTTTAAATCCGTTTTATTCTACCTTTAGTAGTCCTGCTCGTTAATTAGCATATGATTTTAATTTATAATTAAATTTCTATTTTTTACAATAATATTAAAGAGATTATTTATAAGTTCATTTATGAATAAGGATTCCATTAACCTTTGGAACTATATGATAAACATATAAACCTTCTCTAAGTTAATGAAAACCATGTGTAGGGTTATTAGGAATATGTATGAAGGTGTTAAAAATAGAATCAGGATGATAAGAGGAGATAGAGAGTACTTTTTTATCGATATCAAACTACATTGAGGATCTTCGCTAAGCCCCTTCTTTTTTGCAATAGTTATGGATGAACTCACCAAGAATATCTAAAGAAATGTGACTTGGTGCATGATATTTGTTGATGACATTGTTTTAATGGATAAAATAAAAGGTGTTAATATTAAGTTAAAACTTTGGAGGGATTTGTTCAAGTCGAAAGGCTTTAAGTTGAGTAGGACTAAGACTAAGTACCTAAAATGTAACTTTACATAACACAAAGTTATACCCCATGTGGAAATAAAGATTGGTTCAAAAGTTACACTACAGAAAGATTATTTTAAGTACTTTAGATCCATCATATAAAGTAATGGTGAGATAGATAATAATATAACTCACTGTATCAAATTAGGGTGGCTTAAATGAAGGGACGCATCAAGAGTTTTATGTGACAAGAAGATGTCGCGCTCAAACTAAAAGATAAATTATACCGATTAGCAATTAGCCTATCATACTCTATAGGACGAATTGTTGGCCCATCAAACTGGTGCATATTCATAGTTAATGGTGCTAGAGATAAAGTTGTTTTGTTGGATGTGCAACTTTGTAATAAGAGATAAGGTCAAGAATACAATAGTAAAAGACAAATTAGATGCGAGAAGATTGAACTTTGTGACTATAAAAGAAGAAGAGGAAGACCTAAGGAGAATTTGGGGAGGTGATTAGGTATTATATGGTCCTACTAAAGTTTACTGAGGACTTGGCCTTTAATAAGAAAATTTGGCAAATTAGAATATGAATAAAGGATCTTATAGAGAGATCATTTTCTTTTCATAAAAAAGCTCTTCTCTTTCATAGACCTTTTGAACTTTTCTTTTCTTTTGTTAATTTCTTATGTCTTGTAATTGTTAGACATTTATGGATCGATCTATTAAATCCATACCCAAATCCATGATAGTGTTGATTAAGATTGATTCCCTTTCTGCCTTTTATTCCTTTAATGCATTTGCCCAATGGTTCAAAAGCTCTTTTCTATGATTTTTGTTTGGCCTTGTTCTCAACAGGTGGGCTGGGACTTAGTGGACTAGGCCTTATAGACTGTATTGCTTAGACCCTAATTAAAGAATATTTGGTTATGGACTCAAACAACTTATCGGTCTTTTAAGTTTGGGTCAAAATTATTGGTTTTGGATTTGGCTATGATGGTGGACCCTAAGCTACTTTCTTTTAAGTTTATGGGTTTGAATATTGGTCCTACTTAAGGTCCTTTGTTTTGGGTCATAACTCATAATTCATTAATTAATTTATAATTTAAATGAATTAATGAAGTAATCAATTAGTTAATTTAGGCTTATATGCATAAAATTTGCACATATATTTGCTATACAAAATATAATTTTGTGTCATATTATGTTTTAGTTGGTACTTTGACTATTTATAGTATGCCATGCTTAGAATTACATTTTCTTATTATATGTTGAATGTGCTACATGACATTATGGCAATTAAGAATAGTTTGTTAGTCACCAAAGTGACCAATCTAATTAAATTAAATTTTGTCATGCATGATAATTGTCTAATTAAATATTTATTGTATAGATAACTTGTTAGTCACCAAAGTGGCCTAGCTTAAAAATATTAAACATTTAATTGTGTATGTTTCAATTGTTCATGTTGATATGATGCTATTAAAAAAATGACATAAAGGTTGAACTGAATAATTGAGATTATTAATTATAATGCTAGGAGATCACCCAAAAGTGGACCATTGCATTTAATTAATGACATTAAAGGGACTTATCAAAAAAAATTATATAATTGTATATACAAAGATAACATACATGTTGACTAGAATATGATTGATTGTCCATTATAGTGAATTTTATTGGCATCATTATAGGTTATAGCTATGTATTTAAGTATCACCCAAAGGACAATTTTCATACATAATAAAAGTTATTATTAGTTTGAATCCATTTAGGTCTACTCAAAGCATTAATCTGTGGGCTATATGTTATATTTACAGTATCTAATAATTTGTTCGCTTTGGGAAATGGCTTAATCAAGTTCAATGGTCTAAATTATGCAGATTGGTCCGAACAAATCCAGTTCCAACTGGGTGTAATGGATTTGGACTTGGCCATAGTTTCAGACCCAAGGCTCGCAACCATAACTGAGACTAGTTCTGAAGCTGACAAGTCTTATCATGAGGCTTGAGAACAGTCTAACAGATTGAGCTTGAATTTGATGCGAATGATGATCACTGAAAATGTAAAGTCGTCAATGCCTAAAACGGACAATGCAAAGGAGTTCATGTTGAAGCTTAAGGAATACTCCCAATCTGATATAACTGACAAGTCCATAGTAAGGGCTTTAATGAGAGAGCTAACGACCAAAAAATTTGACTGGTTACAACCCATTCATGATCATATAACACATATGTCAAATCTAGTTACAAAGTTGAAATCCATAGGTATGGATGTAAATGAGTTTGTCCAGTTCCAGGTGAATTATAACACCATTAAGGAAAAATGGAACCTTCAAGAGATGAAGGCCATGTTGGTTTAGAAGGAAGGGAGATTGAAGAAAATGAAGGAGCACTCCATTTATCTCACGTTTCATCAAGGAGCTAGTAGCAGCAAGAACAAACCAAGAAATAAAGGAAAAGATAAGGATAAAGCTCTTAGCAAAGTTAATGAGGGTCGAATCCATAAAGATAAGAGGTGCCACTTCTGTAAAAAGTCTTATCACTTCAAGAAGGATTGCCCTAAAAGAAAGGCTTGGTTTGAAAAGAAAGGTACATACTCTGTCTCAATATGTTTTGAATCAAACCTTATTGAAGTGCCTAATAATACTTAGTGGTTATATTCTGGTGCAACTACTCACGTGTCACATATTAAACAGGGATTCCTTTCAATCTAGCCCATAAACAAAACTGGAAAGTTCTTGTATATAGGGAATATAACGAGGACATGAATAGAGGGCATTGGGGCGTACAGATTGATCTTAGAAACTGGGTGTCACTTGGATCTAGAAGAATGTCTTTATGTTCCTTACTGTGCTAATTTTAGTTTATGTTGCAAAGTTGGATGATGATGGTTTTAAATTTAAGATTGGAAATTGTGTGTTTTCTTTATACAAACACAAATACTATTGTGGTTTTGGTACTTTAATTGATTGTTTATATTGTTTTAACCCTAATGTTGATTTTGTTGAATCTCTGTTTCATGTTAACCATATTATAGGAAGTAAACGTAGTGTATATAATGAATGTTGGCATAAAGGTTAGTGAAAAAATAAAATCTTACCTCAATTGGCTGACTGGGATATATGTGTGGATTGTATTAAAGGCAAGCAAACCAAACATATATTGAAGCATCCTGCCTTAAGAAGTAGCGACCTACTTGAGTTAATACACACTGACATCTGTGGTCCTTTCGTCGTTCATTCTTGGAGTGGCGAAAAATATTTCATTACCTTTATTGATGACTTCTCACGATATAGTTATATCTATTTACTACATGACAAGTCTCAATCCATGGACATCCTAGAGGTATTCATTAATGGGGTAGAAAGGAAACTAGATAGAAAAGTAAAGATAGTGAAAAGTGGACAATGTCCAGGTCCATTTGCAAAGTTTCTTGCAAGTTGGGGCATATGTGCATAATACATAATACCTAGTACACTGTAACAAAATGTTGTTGCCAAAAGGCGGAATCGTACTCTTATGAGTATGGTTAGGAGTATGTTAAATTATAGTATTGTAACTTTATCATTGTGGATGCATGCGTTAAAGACCATTGCATATCTGTTTAATGGGATTCCTAGTAAAGTAATTCCCAAGACACCTTATAAACTGTGGATAGGAAGGAAACCTAGTTTATGAAACCTTCACATTTGGGGTTGTCCGACAGAAGTAAGGTTGTATAATTTACATGAAAAGAAGCTTAATGTAAGAATTATTAGTGGTTATTTCATCGACTATCCTGAAAATTCAAAAGGGTACAAATTTTACTGTCTTAACTATGGTACCAGAATAGTTGAGTCTGGTATTGCTCGGTTTGACGCGGAACCCCTAGAATCGACTCGATTAGGAACCTCTTGATCGATCGGATCAAAACCCCAACCTAAGAATTCAAAGTTGTCGGAAGATCCTTCGACACCTTAACCCAAGATTAACAATGCAATCAGAAACCAAAACGCACAAAGATATCAAAAGAACGCCACAAGCAATCCGACTAATCACTTAATAAGCTCGTAAAATCGGTTTGTAGAGAATTTCAGGATTGAATCCTCTCGCAAAGCGACCTAAAAACTATTCTCAATGTAATCTGAATAGGAAGTGCAAAAAACAACCTTTTTAAGTTTCAAAAAGTGGGCCTAAAAACGAAATGCCTACTAGAAAAAAATGAAAAGTCACTTAGGAAGTCGTAACAATTTTTCTGGCAAAACATCATTTAGTAAATCAAGCATATCTTGGGTTACAGACCTTCGATTAAGGCGAATCTTATACTGTTGGAAAGCTAAGACAAATCATGGTGGTCAGTTGGGCTGATTTAGCCTGAATCAATGTCAGAATTTCAGCCCAAGTTAGAACACATGAATAGTGTTATTGCCTTGATGTTATTGATTGTAACTTGATCTCCAAAGTCCTTTTATTCATCAACCATGGTACATATAAGCCCACCAAAAGCTTCTCTACGCCTTTTAGCATTAGCATGAGTAATCGGTCCTTTTGGCATGGTCAACGGGTCATCCAATAGTTGACTTGTCTTTCAACTCTGTCTTGAACCTACATCATCCTCCCCTTCTTGAAAAAGATTCGTCCTTGAATCTGCAAAGGTAAAAGTAGATAAATCATAAACATTAAACAAAGCACTAATGCCACCATGCTCACCTCAGAGATTTAATTTATAGGCATTGTCATTTATCTTTTCGAGAACTTGAAATGGGCCATCGCCTTTTGGATGTAACTTTGTCTTTCATTAATCAGGAAATCTTTCCTTGTTTATATGCACCCACACCCAATCTCTGGGTTCAAATGAAACAAACTTTCTTCCCTTATTAGCACTAGATGTATATTGCTTATTCTTTTTCTCAATGTGTCGATGGGTCTGTTCATGGATCTTCCTTACCAAATCTGCTTTCTTTTCACCGTGTGCATTAGATAAATCACTAATAGGAAAAAGAAGTAAATCCATAATAGTTAGTGGGTTAAAACCATACACGGTTTCAAATGGTGAAAAACCTGTAGAAGAATGAATATTTCTATTGTACGCAAATTCAACAAGGGGCAAGCATTCTTCCCAAGTGCACAAAATTTTAATAATCATAGCACGCAACAAAGTACTAAGAGTACAATTGACAACCTCAGTTTGTCCATCCGTTTGTGGATGACAAGTAGTTGAGTACAACAATTTAGTTCCTAACTTTACCCACAACACTTTCCAAAAAACTCTAAAATTTGACATCTCGATCACTAATTATGGTCTTTGGAATTCCATGCAGTCGAACAACTTCCTTAAAGAACAAATTTGCAATATGAGATGCATCATTGGTTTTATGACAAGCAATGAAATGAGACATCTTAGAAAAACTGTCAACAACCACAAAAATTGAATCTTTACCATGTGTAGACCTAGGCAAACTTAAAATGAAGTCCATAGAAATATGTTCCCAAAGTGCACTAGGTACAGGTAATGGTGTGTATAATCCATGAGGCATAACTTTAGATTTAGCTTGTTTACACTAAACACAATTTGCACAAGCATGATCTACACCCCTATGAATATGCGACCAAAAGAAATGCTCATGCAAAATGTCCAATGTTTTCGATACACAAAAATGGCCCATTAAACCTTCGCTATGAGAGTCTCTAACGAATAATTCACACAAAGAACAATTTGGCACTGTTCCAATTTGCAATTCTTGTTTGTGCGTCGTTTTTGGCCATTTAACCACTTGTGCAAGTCAATTGTGCATAATATGAAAATTTTAAACTTGGTAATTAAGGCAAATCGCTTGTTTCAAATGCTTTTGTCATTTTTTTGCCGTGGCAAACTCTTTCTTCGCCGCGGCAACGTTGTGTAATTGATGTTTTGCCATAGCGATGCCATCCTCCTTACAAAAACTGTTTTAAAACTTCCTCATTTCAATAGTTGTAGGACCCCAAACTTTTCTATTAAATGAGAAATTGTTGGCGGTTATTTTTATGTAAAGAAAAGGAGGATTCTTGAATTTGAAATGAAATAGAAAAGATGGTTTAGGTATAATATGGGTTATATGTGATATGTTGGAAGTTAAAAGATAGAAAAATGTAATTTAAACATGTTCATTGAGTATGCTTTGGTGTTTTAGCCATAACTTTTGCTCTAGTTATCCAAATGAGATGATTCTTGATTTGGCTTAAATTAGAAAGTTAGGGATACAAATTATTTGATGAAATCATGTTTTAATTTATTCTCTAAGAATATCAAATTTTGGATGGAAGTTGAGCACAGAATATTGTTTCAGTATAAGAACAGTTCGAAAATATTTGGGTTATAACTTTCAGTTTACCGAACCAAATTGAATGATTTAGTGTCATTAGAAAATTTAGACAATGAGGAACATTTTTTTAGAAGGAAGTATTATCAAATTCCTCCGATTTTTCCATGATCATTAGTTGAGGACTTAGAAGTATAAGATGTTAGTTTTAATAGACATAAGGGGAAAAATGGGAAGGACAAGTTTAATGAGGGGCAAAATTGGAAGAAAGACTAAATAAATGGTCTTGAATAGAAGAGAATTCGTGAGCAGCCAAAGAGGAAAGAAAAGACGTGGGAAGGAGAGAAGAGAAGAGAGAAACCATGGGAGAGAAAGAGAAAAAGAGAAGAAAATTTGAAAAAGCTAGGGAAGAAGGAGGAAAAATCGTGGAAAGAAGAGAAGAATCAAGCTTCTTAAGGTAAGTTCTTCACCTTTTCTTCTTGTTTATTGAAGAAATGAGTTGTGTGTGAATGAAGAAGTTTTAGAGAGAGAAAGGGATTTTTGGTGTTGGGAATGATTGGAGGAAGAAGATGGGTTTCTAAGCTAGGTTTTAGGTTTTCTAACCTAGATGAACTATGGATACGTTAGTTTTGAGCTTGATTTGTGTTAATTTCATTTGTTGTGATTTTGAAGTTTTAGGGATTTTATTGATTGGAATTGAATGGGAGATTGGTTTGTTTTAGGAAATCAAGAGAAACCCTATCCAAGAGCAAGAGGAAGGGAACATTTGAGTTTGGATTTTTAAGTGAAATAAGGTGGGTTTCATGTTTATAATTGAATAATGAGCCATTAAAGCTTTTCCAAATCAAGATAATAAAATGATTTCAATTACTTTATAAATGTGCATATATTGCTTTTAAATCTTTTAAAGAATTTGCTTACATGTGTGTATATGCTTAGTTGATTGGATTTGAATTGTTGTGAGTGTGGAAAAATGAATTGTGAATATGAACATGCTATGCATTGGAATTGTATCATGGCAATTTGATTGAATGGAAGGAAGAAAAAAAAAGTATGAGAATATGAGATTGTGAATGATTCAATTGAGCATAAGATTTGACTGTGTTTGTGCGAGAGAGGAACCGTTTCGTAGTCACGTGCAAATCAACATAAAGCCTTTTCCCGGCTGCCTACTTGTGGCCCACGAGATCCAAAAAGTGGACTCGTTTCGTTCACGATGTAAACTTAGGTTTCTTCGTTTTGTTCCACGGAACCCTCGAGCTATTTGATTTTGCATTTGCATTTTGACATGTTAAGTTATTATGCAAATTGTGTTATGCTTGGATGATAAATTACATCAAATGTGTTTAATGTGATGATGCATTAAATCATGATTTATGGTCTTTATGAATTGTTTGATAAGTTGTAAATTTGGGAAATATGTGTTACGTGTGAGTTTTACAATGGAAATAAATATTTCAATAGTTTTTGCTTGTTTCTCCGTTATAAACTTGTTACCCACGAGCTTTAAGCTTAGCCCCCTTTCATTCCAATTTCCAGGTGATGAGAAAGAGATCAGGTCAAAGAAAGTCAAGGCATATTTTGTATTTTAAGTTAGATTGATGTAAAAATAAGACATTAGACATATGTTGAGAATTATGGGATTTTGTATCTTTTGTTGTATTTCGGATTTTTGATATTGATGATGTAATGTGGCTTGGAATGCCATTAAAGTTTGTAAACACTTATCTTATGATTTTAATGACATATGAATTGTGTATGGATGATATGAGTTGAGTTAAAATTAGGTATGTTTGAAGTCACTAACTTGAGGTGATGAATCTTGAGCACGAACCATTGTTATATATATATAAGTGCGATACTATGGAAAAGAAAGGTAGGAATGTTAAGAATTATGAGATATTGTTGAATATGAGGAGTAAAATGAATTGAGGCTGAGAGTTGGATGAACTACAATTGGAAGTTGAATTGTTATGAATGATGTTGTAATAGAGGAAGTGAAGTTGGGATAAATTTTAAGTTTTCATGAGGGAAAAATGTGTGTTCTAACTTCCATGTGAAAAACTGGATTAATTTAGTTAGAATTAGCAAAAGTTGCTTTCATGAAAGTTGTATTTCGTCCTTATAGACTTCCAACGATATAAAGTATACGATTTTTTGACATTGGAGTTGAAAGATATGATTATTAGAAGTTTGGAGGTTGCATAGGGTGGACTTTCGGGACAACTGTTTTGTTTCTAAATTTTGGCCCTTATACAGATAAAAATTGTTTTTGAGGTCTTCATAGAAGTTGTAGATCTAGAAGTCTTCTTCGAAACAATCTTTGAATGACCTTAATCTGATATTTGTAGTGAAAGTTATGTTCTTTTTACTAAAACAGGTCGAAGAAGAAAAGTAGGAAGGGAAAAGTTGCCACCGCGACTCTGCGGAGCGATCGCGCAAATACACAATTGTGACCTGCAAACCCCCTTCAGACTTGAAGATCTTTCACTCTTTGGCCATAACTTTGTCGTCCAATCTTCAAATGACCTGATTTTTGAAGCATTGGATTCCTAACAAATTCCTCTATCTCTCCATGAAAATTTATAGATTTTGAGATTAATTTGAAAAAAATTGATTGAATCAAAGTGAGAGGATCGATTAAAAAAGTATGAGTTGGATATTTTTACTAAATATGCTTCATTATTTTAATGATATCTTGATCTATAGATCTCCAAATGAGTTGATTCTTATTTCTACATAAAATAGAGACATGGAGTTACAAATTATCTGAAGGAATCGAATTTCAATTCAGTCCCTAAGACCTTCAATTTCTGGATGGAAGTCGAATGTAGTGTGCAGTCTCAGTTTAATAATAGTTCGAAAATGATTGGGCTATAACTTTCAGATTTCTAAATCAAATTGAATGTTTTTAGTGTCATTATAATCTTAAGAGAATGGGGAACAAATGTTCAGAAGAATTCAAACTGAAATGTGATTTGTATGGGCACGCCATTGAATAAATTGTGATGGAATTTTTGGGATGTTATGAGAATGAAGATGAACTGATGCGGAATCCAAAATAGGTGGTATCAGAGCAAGAGTTGGGTTTCAGAAACAGGATCCAACATGTTTGGTACTATGATTTTGCAAGCGTTGGACTCTGGAAACAAGTGGGGTCCAACAGAGGTGGTATCAGAGCAAGAAGATAAATCCATGATGGTTAAAGAGAATACAAGGAACCACGCTCAAGTATTATGGTATTCTGAAGAGTTGGATTCCAGAAACAAGTGGGGTCCAACATTTAAGATACAAGACCCCATATTAATAACTCAAAGGCCCCATATCCTCGCCTCTCTTTACTAGATTAAGTAACCACTAAAATGTTGAATTGGTTTGACCCTCCTCTTTAGTTGACTCGAACCATTTGGACATTCTTGAGATACTATACATAATTCCCTTTCATTTTCTTCAACTAACTCCCTCTTATATAGAGCACCAACTACTTTATTCGGCTTCCCCTTTTTATATTCAATTACAAAATCATAACCCATTAATTTATAAAGCAAATTTTGTTTAGAATCTGTTGTAATCTTCTGATTCCACAGATACTTTAAACTTTGATAATTTATGCAAACTATAAATTGTCACCTAATTAAGTAAGGCCTCTATTTTTCAATTACCAACACAAGCATTAGAATTTATTTCTTATAAATTGAAAGCAAGAGATGTCATGCTTGAAGTGCATGACTATAGAAAGTAACTGGTCGCTCCTAGAGTAAGACGATGCCAATTCCCTTTCCTGAGGCATCACATTCCACAATGAATTTTTTAGAAAATTTTGCGAAAGTCAATACTGAAGCTTTCGTCATGGTTAATTTTAATTTTTCAAAAGCTTATGTAGATTGCCAGCTCCATTTGAAAGAATCTCTCTTTAGCATGTTAGTTAACGGCCGAGCTATCTTGCTATAATTTTGCATAAATTTATGATAATAGCCTTTCAAACCCAAAAATCTCTGTAAAGCTTCAATGGTCTGCAGCTTGGGCCATGCCAATATTGCTTCAACTTTATCTGGGTCCATTGTAACTACTGCATTTGAGATTATATGACCAAAGTACTTGACCTACCTTTGGCCAAATTGACATTTTTCTAGCTTCACAAATAGTCAGTTAGACCGTAAAAGTGAAAAAACAATATTAAGTGTTCTAGATGTTCTCCCTAGTTTTTGTTATGAATTAAAATATCATTAAAAAAACTAAGACAAACTTTTCAAATGATTTTAAAATACCTCATTTATGACAGCTTGGAATGAGGATGGAGCATTTTTTTAGCCTGGAAGGCATTTGTATTGCCTTTGATGACTTCAGAAAGCTATTTTATCGATGTCATTAGGGTGCACTCGAATTTAATAATATCTCGAATGGAGGTCCAACTTGGTGAAATATTGTGCACTATATAACTCATTTAAATGCTTGTCAACAACTGGTATTAGGAATTCATCTCGAATAGCCACTTTATTTAAAGATATATAGTCTATGCCCATTTTCCATGTGCAGTTTTGTTTTTTTTTACTAGAACAACTAGGGAAGAATAAGGGCCATTGCTGGGTCTAATTATTATAGAGGATAACATTTCAGAGACTAATTTTTCTATTTTGACTTTATGGTGGAAGGGTTATCTATATGATTTGATTGAAATAGAAACTTGGCCAGGATATAAAGGGATTTATGATCATGCACATGTACAAGAGGTAGGCTCTTTGGTTCTTTCACTACATATTTAAACTCCAACTAAAAGAGATTGAAGTTAGGGGTGGAATTTTTAGTGATGATTGTTGGGTTTATGAATTTTTGGTGATATAAAGTTGTAACAAAACCCCTTCTTTCTCTTTTTTTTGTGACCTGGAGTATCTGAATATTGCTCATCATTTTGTTTTCTAGGGTAGGTAGTCCTTGCAAAATTGTATCCTTACCTCCTGTGTTGAACCTCATCTGCATTTTAGAAAAATCCCACACCATATGTCCCAATGTCCTCAGCCACTGAGTCCCTACAACAACACTATAACCTTCAAGTGGCAATAAGTATAAATCACAAACTATAGTAGTGCCTTTTAATTTAAACGGGACATGAGTACGGTTACTATAGCTCACTACCTTCTCTCCTAAAGCCACCATTACTAAAAATTTTCCCTTAGAATCAGATTGCAAATCTACCATCCTTGCTATTTTTTCATTAATAAAATTATAAGTCCTTCCCTAATCTATAAGAATAAAGATTTCTTTGCCCTTTAAATTTCCCTTGACTCGTAACTTTTCTGGAATGTGGGTGCCCGCAATTGCATGTAAAGAAATTTCTAGAGTCTCTTCATTATCGTCCTCCATCTCCAAGTCTCCCTCATTATCTTTTAGGCATGCTTAAATTACGAACATCTTCTTATAGCCATGGCCTAGGCCAAAATTTTCAATACATCTAAAACAAAGTCCCCTTTTTCTTCTTTCATTTAGCACTTCGATTGACATTTTTCTAACTTTTACCATAAAAACATTAACATGTGCAGGACTTCTAAATAGGTTGTTGGGTTTTTGGGCAGATGAATTTTTTTATGGGAATTTTCCTTTGTCACATATAAACTAGCTAGACCAATTGCCAACATCAATATGAGAGGGTGATTTGCTTGAACATCTGTACAAATGGGGTCCCTTAATCTACTAATGAAGCAATTTACTTGTTGAGTTTGTGCAAGGGGTCCAGCTTTTGCTAAAAGCTTCTTAAAATTTATTTGATAATTTTGCACTGTTGTCTTCTACTATAACTTAGTGAGCTCTCAAAAAAAAAAAAATCAGAGAACTGATTGAGGCTAAACCTCGTGTAGAGATTTATCTTGAAATCCTCCCATGATATGATCGACATGTCCAGCTGAAATAATTTAAACAAAATTTGAGCATATCCTTTTAAATGGTAAGATGCCAATGGACCCTGCTCTCCTTCCGGAATGTCATAGATTTCAAAGAATTGTTAGGCTCTAAATATCTATCTCGTTTACCTTCATAATGAGGGAAATCTAACTTCACTATTTTAGGGGGCAAAGTTACTGAAGGTATCCCCATAACAAGTAGCTCCAGTATAATCGTTTCAATTGG
>JANITX010000010.1:43227972-43243516 GCA_027564395.1 Erythroxylum ulei | reverse complement strand
TAGTTAATAGGTTTTGATAATACCGACGGATTGAGGAATCCGTCGGTACAAAAACCAGAATTATAAATGCCGACGGATAATAAACCGTTAGTATATGATGGACATTTCCCGACGGAATACATTTTCGTCATTAACATTCGCTGAACGTACCGACGGTTACTCCATCCGTAAATGAAACCGACGGAATATAACCGACGATATTGTTAATTCATGTCCGTCACAACATAAGAACAACGGATACAATTCCGTCGGCGTTCGGTTGACAATATACTGACGGTTTATCGACCGTCGGTATATAATAGCGACAGCCTATTTACTGACAATTTCTACTTTCGTCCCTTACCGTCGGTAAGGCACATTGCCGACGAAGATGTCCAATTCTCCGATGAAATATTCCGTCGGCAACAGCCAATTTTCTTGTAGTGTGCTGTGTTGTGCTTCATATCACTATTTGGATCTGACTAGACGATTACCGTAAGTGGGACTTTAAATGCCATACTTTTCGATCATGTCCCATTCTTCAACTCCTTGACTACCTCCAAAAACCTAACCCACCTGTCTCTGTTCAGTCGCTTAATGTGACCATCCGTTTCCTTTTCCAGCACCAAACCCTCGTACTTAAGCTACCTTCTCCTTGAATTCCATGCAATTCCATACCCAGAGTAAAAGTCACTCGGTTAATTTAGTATAGCTCCTTTCTAGAAACGAAAATGTTTATTTACTCTTTGTTTTCCTTTCAAAATCAATTACTCTTAATTGGAAATTAGAAATTCGGTACAAATTTTACGATTTTGATAATGTCTCTAGTCAATTGAATGCAATAAATACACTTTCAATTATCAACTATTGGATGGTCCAAGCGTCCTGCAACAAAGATAAGTTGATCATGTGGACAATCAATGAAGGGGGCAAGGCCATTTATTATAAGTTGAACTAGTTAGATTAACGAGTTAATAGGAAGGAGAAGTCTAACTACTAGTTACTTATTAAGAAGTTTGAATAAAACCTTACTGCAATAGTCAACGCCTTCCTTAAAAATTTGATTAGAATATTTATTATGGTTACAATTCAATTCAGATTCAGTGACCACAAAGTCTACCAACTTAAAAATGAGAACACCACTTGATATCTTCTCCACATCACTATCTCTCTTTCTGCTTCAGAGGCTAGCTAGGTTGATCCTTTTTCAAAGTTCTAATTAGGAGGCAAGAGGGGGCTGGCCCAAGATTTGATCAAAACACACCCTCTTCTAAACTTTGGCCCCACGACGTTATAGGCATTGAAATTGTCTTTCTGTTTACATTAGACTATCGAGAGCGACAGCAAAGCTAAACTGGAACGAAAAGGAAAAGCACCTCCTTCTTCTTGTCAGTTTCCATCGCCATGGACGAGTTTAACAAGGAACCGTCCATATGCCAAACCTAACTTTCTTGTTTTACTTCCCGTCTCTTTCATTATTACAACCTTCTAAATATAGTGTTCAGGTCAATTCACGTTACCTAGAAACTTGGGATTCAATTTTAATTGTAAGTTACAAGAATTAAGAAAAGAAGAAGAGAGGTTTAAACTATAACAATGGACGTGCATTTTGGGCCAAAGTTCAAAGAAAAACAACGTCATGCAAACGTAGGTTGACTAAAGTTTTGAGGCAGGCTAAGCCAAGGTTTTCGTGTAAATGATGAGCCGTGAAAACTTTTAGGGTTGGCAACTAGGGTTTTAGGGATCGGCGTCAATGGGAGTAGCAGCAGGATTTGGACTTGGGTTAAAGTTGGAGGACTGAGAGTCTAGACGAAGATGGTTGCCCCCAGTTGTTGGGTGACTTGTAGATGTGGGTTATCTTTGAGCATTACAGAGCAATGACTTTGAAATCGAAGCTTAAAAGGGCGCGGCGCCAATTTCTTTTTGTTGCGACTCCATTTTTATCCCTTTTATCTGTCTGTATTAGTTGACTTAATAATGGCTAACCTCGTTGCATGTGATCTTCCCTTTATATATACCATCAACGATGGATTACACGTCTAGCAGCTTTTATCAAGTCCTGTAAAGAGCTATATATGAATGGAAAATGTTTGGTTTCTTGGGTTGTTCTTTATTAAAAATTAAAGGGGTTGTGTGACACTTTCAAGTAATTTAAAATAAAAAAATGGCATCTAAATCAAAATTTAAGTTATAGATTATGATACGCAATTGTAAATAATACTGACGCAAATATACCGCAACTTCATCGTCACAATTCATTGATTTTACTTTGAATTTGATTAAATGTGAAGTATGAAGTGATCATCACGTCGTGCCTAGCCGCTTACATGTAGGACCTATTTATTGACTTCTTACAAGTTTTATTTATGTGTTCCAATACCAACTCACTAATCCCGTTGTTAGCACTTAGCACTAGAAAACAATAGAGTGGAGGAGAATATGGGTGGCATATTTTCTTGGATGCTATATATTAACTACCATTACATCACCTGTTTTCATAGGAATAGTCGTACGACTCACAACTGCTGCATATTGAACATCCGTCCATTTTTCACTCACCTCATTTCTCACGCAGAAGGGTTGATGCTAGGAAATTTTTAGATGTAAAATTTGGTAGAGGCATTGCTTAAGTAATTAATGTTATATAAGGAATCTACTCTTCCTTATATAATGGGCATCGAGAAGAGTGAGGAACCTCAAGATGCGATACAAAGAATGACTTTTTGTTACATATAATTGAGAAAAATAGTGTGAACACTTTGATTAATTTGGAATGAAAGGATCTTTTTCTCTGCCTTCTTTCTTCAAATCTATGGACAAAAGGAATAGAAAATGGAGCTACATCGTGTAATATTAAATCAGGTATCATTGACTTGTAGATATCCTTCACATGGAAAATAAAGATACCGATCGATTTTTTTTTTTTGTAGACGGAGCTAGAGACAATTAGATGACCATTCTCAATATTCTTAAATATCAATCCCCGCGAGAGGCGTTCCAGCTGTGGGTAGTTAGTATCAAACTGGGCATCTTCCAGGATTGACTCATCTTTTTCCACATCTTGACCCGTTAAACTGAGATTTTTCGGAATATAATATGCTGCTGATCGTCGTGTATGGACTACGGACAATTAATGTATGAAGGTGACCGTCTTATCCCGTCATTTTTAGGCATAGTTTTAAAAATCAGACCGGATCGGTCGGTTCGATCAATTCGACCGATGACCGATCGATTATTTGGTCCGGTTCATTCTTAAAAATCGGTTCTTAATTAAATTAGTGAGAATCGGTTAAAACCGGTCAATTAATCGGTCGAACCGCTCCGACTACTGGTTCAATAAATTTTTATTTTTTAATATTATTTGTTATATTTTTATATTTTTTTAATATTATTAAGATTATATATAATTAAATATAATTGTTGCATAATTATGACGTCATACCGGTTCGACCGGTGGTTGAACCGATCAAACCAATGATCAGTAAGGCCTCCAATTCGATGTCCGGTCCGAATTTCAAGACACTATTTCTAGGTAAAAGGTGGTCTTTTAATGTTTTGAAAACTTAAATTATTTTAAGTTGAATAATTAAGTTAATTTTCGTGTGTGAAATAAATATCGATGTACCTAGATTTTAATGATTTTATATATCTATAAAAATTATTTAAGTGACTTTGTTAAAAATTGAAAATTTTAACTTAACAATTAATAAAATAATGAAAAATGCAAGTTCAATTAAAAACTCTAAATTAAAGTTAAAATTTTAGGTGTCATTTTCTCTATCTTTCTTATGTTTAGAAATTCCTTTTTCATATATAAATTAATTATATTTCCAATTAGTTAAAAATTTCTATTAATTAATCTGGATTAATTTTGTTAAATTAGTTCAAAAGATGAATATTTATTTTGAAAATGAATAAAAATGCAAGTTGAATATCTTACTTTCAATCACTACCTACCGATTGAATAATCTAATTTTTCAAACATAGAAATTAAGTTTGAGATTTGATAAAGGTTTTTCCATGTTTCACTATCTTTCTAGTCAATATTGACGTGGTGATTAATTACTAATTAGTTAAGGAGAAAGTAGGGGCAACAAAAGGTAGGTTGCTAACTTCCTTAATTATACTTAGTGATTGCTTTGACACTAACACAACTCAGTTTGACTAGTTAAGCTCCAATCTTTCTAAAGCCGAAATAAGGCAGAGGGTTGCAAGCTAAGCTGGGGAGTTTTTTTTTTAGTTTTTTAGAGGGTGTTTTAGGAGGGTCTTAATTATGGGAAGATACATTTAAGCTATTTACACCTAAACTAATCTCCGCTCGAGTCGAGTAGGTCCCTTGTAAGAGATAAAACTCTGACTCTAAATTTTAAACAATCATATACATGAGGGCGATTTGAATCGTGACTTCACTTAAGTCAAGAGAGACGCCTACCAATTTACCAACACCGTGAGGTTTAAGTCGGAGAGATTTTAATTCGGTAATGGATGGTTATTAGAATTCTTACCAATTTGGCAGATAAGCCAAAAAAGCATGAATATCTTGAAGTTACATATTGTTGGAACTATATTGTGCTGGATATGATGACCAATCGGTAAAGCGTTATCTGTTCAGAAATGAAGAGTTCGTTCCCCAGAAGTTATCTATTAGAAACAGGAACAGGATTTTTATCAAGGTCCAATTTTGCCGCATGAATATGATCTTTTTTTAGGTTTGACGTAAATGTTAGAACGAAGATTTTGACTGCTTTTGTTCTCTTCTGCAGATTTTTTTAACTTAAATTAATATTTAAAATTTAATTCATAGCAACCAATCATACTAAAATTAACAATATGAACTGTGTCAGAAGACTACCTTTTAAGAACAACATCAATAATAATTTCTGGGTATTTTTAATAATATCAATTATCATTCCTATTATGATATTTCTAATTTTCGAATTGGTATTAAATTAATTATTGCTTCTAGAGATTGGAGCCGAGTCGAACACTGAATGGGCTGAGTCAGAGGTGGCAAAGGAACGGTTTCTGACGTGGATATATCGGTCAAATGACGTATTTCTAGCTTATAGTGGTCAGTGAGGTTAGGTATCTCTCTTCCACGTGGGACCCACACTTTTTCTAACTACCGTCGGATAAAGCAATGCCGTCAACACGGTTGACCTCCAGACGACGCCCTCCTGGCTCCTGCCCACGTGTACTTAATCTAAATCCGTCATCTTTAACGGAACCCTATCTTAGTCCTTTTTCTCTTGGGATCTCGAAACGTGGATTTCAGATCTTTTATTTAATGTGTCACTCTACACGAAAAATGACGTCATATATCCCCCGAACAAAGCGGCTGGTCCTCCCTCTCCAAGCATTTATATTGGACACCTCCCGCTTAAGCAAGTCTTTTCTACAACCAAAAACAAAGATACACTCTTTCGTTGAAAAGCCTATACAACCCCTACGCTGTATACTCTCTCTTTCTCTCTGACTTCTGTTTCTGTCATGGAGAAACAAGGCCGTGAATTGGAATTCTTGCACTCCGGTGACTTTCTCCGGCGTAACTCAGCTGAGTCCGATCAAGTAAAGGCGAACACCGTCGATCTAAGAAAGCCTATTCTCAAAGAAGTTGATTTCTTTTCATCAAGTGAGAGGACTGATAGGTTGACGCGTACTCAGGAGACCAAGAATGGATCATCAAGTACTCCAGTTGTTGACGTCGTAAACGTAAGGCTTCATCGTTTATGTAGACCCTTTTTGTTTCTCTTGATGTCGGATAACAAACCTGTGTTTATGCTTCGGGTTGACTTTGTTGTTTCCTAGCAGACTGGACTTAATATTCACACCCCAAGCTCTGGGATTTCGAAAACAGCAAATGATGATAAACCCAAGACTGAGGTAATTTATCTCTCTCATATGTATGATCTAACTCATTTTCCCAGGTCAAAGCATTTATAGACTTCTGCATTCGTGGTTATTTCTTTATTCCTTTTGTTATTCTAAGTTGGATTTTCAAGATTGGAGTTTTGATCGTCTTTTGGCAGCTAAGTATGCTACAAACTGAGTTGGACAAAGTGCACAATGAGAATAAAAGGCTGAAAAGCATGTTGGATCAAGTTACAAAGAGTTATAAGGACCTTCAAGCTCAGTTACTCATGGCAATGCAAAAACAAGCACATGGGAATCGGGAAAAGCAGGTAAATTTGGTTCAGATATCAGTCAATTCTCAACTAGATTAGTTCCCAATTTATTTTTCATTTGTTGGATGAATCGCTTATTTACTATTTGAAGTTTCTTGAACCAAGACATAACCGAAGAAATCCATATTATCTTCTTTCATCTATAAACAATAGGGTAACGTGCTTCACTAGAACTAGTAAACATCCTTTCTTGATCCGCTGTCACGTTTTTCAATATCTAAAGACAACCTTTTTCCAATTTTAGCTCTAAAACAACTGGAAGAAGAGAAAGTTCCAAAATTTATATCTTAAATAAGTAACTTCTACTGGACAATATCTTTCATTAAGTCTTAATTCAGACATGACTTTGGTCAAGACACCTCTTATGTCGGTTGTTTCATTGGCGCGATACATCAAGAGTGACGCCTCTAAAGATTTACCTCGAAGCTCGAACTATCTGATTTGAGAGCTATCCTCGCAATCATCCTTCGGAATGCGAGCAATACTCTTACGCCAGTTCTTTGTTAACCCTTGAAACGATTGAGTTAACCTGAGCTTTGAGCACCTGTATCTGAAGTTCGACGTGAGAAAGGGATTCTCTCTTTGAGTTCTATCAATATAAGCCATAAAGGAAAGCTAAAAGATATTATTGTACTAACTTCCATTTGTTTTGAATGACTTCAATGATTGATACAGAGAGGTGATCAGAGTGGAATGTCAAGTTTCACAATGTCAGCTCAACAGCTTATGGACCCACGGCCATCTGCCGCATTAGATGTGAGCGATCCTTCCATATCGGACGAGAAGACACAAGAAGTGTCCGCTTCTCCAACACATACAGCAGATATCATGTCCCAAATTCCTGGAAAGCAACCTTCCATTGAGGACTGTCTCGATCAAACTTCTCAAAGCTCGGGTTCCCCTAAAAGCCCTAAATTAGACCAAGGGAAGTCCGGGGAACAAGTCCCTGAGATTCCTCTCAGGAAGGCAAGAGTGTCCGTACGTGCACGATCAGAGGCTCCTCTGGTAAGCATTTATCAACTGATAAATTACATACGAATCTACAGAATAGATATGGGAAACGTTTGGATTTGCTGAAATTTAATGTTAACTTTTATTGTTCAGATCAGTGATGGATGTCAATGGAGGAAGTACGGACAAAAGATGGCAAAGGGTAACCCTTGTCCTCGTGCCTACTATCGCTGCACCATGGCTGTTGGATGCCCAGTTCGTAAACAGGTAACTTTTGGAGACTTCCACCATTATATTAGCTTCCAGCCCTCCAGTCATAGTTGTGGTTTGACGGGGAACTGTCAGAGAAATTTTGGTGGTTGCTAACTTCACTTACCGTAGAAGTCAACGCAAAGCATAAGAAAAAATTGTCATTCCCTTCAAAAATGAAGATCAGACCAATATGTACCAACTAAATGTGTTCATTTCCTTTATGTTTTAGGTCCAAAGATGCGCAGAGGACAAGAGCATTCTCATTACAACATACGAAGGCAACCATAACCACCCTCTTCCACCGACAGCCACAGCAATGGCCAATACTACCTCAGCTGCTGCAGCAATGCTTCTCTCAGGTTCAACTACAAGCAAAGAATCTCTATCACCACACAGCAACTTCTTCTCTAATTCTTTGCCCAATGCGTCGACGATGGCCACTCTATCGGCGTCGGCACCATTCCCCACCATAACACTCGACTTAACTCAGAGCCCGAATTCAATGCCCTTCCTTCGAGTCCCACAATCACCGGCCACATTTCCTCTTCCTTTGCATGGATGCTCTCAATTTCTGGGCCATCCCATGTTTGTCTCTCAAAAGCCACAGGCAATCTCAACAGTGCCATTAGGACAAAGGTATGCTTCTATCATGGAGACAGTCACTGCAGCGATTGCGTCTGACCCAAAATTTAACGAAGCTTTAGCGGCAGCTATCTCTTCGATTATTGGTGCACCTAGAAGCAGCGATGGGACCAACAACAATGGAGTATCTGCATTTGTTGGTTCTCCACAACTTCCTCAATCTTGCACCACTTTCTCCACAAACTAGGGTGACCACAGATGCTGTGTGGCTGTCGCCTTTAATAAGCCATTAAGCTGGCAAGTTTCTTCTCTAGAATTCACCTTTTCTTTTGACGTTTTTCGTAAAATTACTGCTGTGAGCTTCGCACATGCATGAGAGCGAACCATGCATGAAGGGTTATCCAAAACACTTTAAGGAACGAGAGCTCTTAGCTGATTCAAGCTTTGAATGTGAGGAAATCAGTAGATTCAGCCATTGCGCCGGTTGGTTTCTGAAGGATGCAAGTCAGGAAATGATTAATTTTGGCAGGCTTTTAAGAAGAAACACAAATAGAGGGGGATGTATACAGGTATTATTTGTTATATGGAATTTCTTAATACTGTTGATAGCTGAAGACAATTGTTGTGGTTACCAGTGTGTATGGTGAGTTTAGGAAAAAACAAACAGGTGTTGTAAGAATCAGTGGGTCTACAAGAGGAGGAGAATGCTATGTATTTTGCTTGAACGACCGTATACTGCGATCCTTGTACATAAATAAAGCGAAATTAAAAAAAATAAAGAAAATTTATTGTTAAGTGATAACTCTTGACAGAAACATAGGCGATCAAGAGCCAGCCAAGTTGAATGCACCTCGAGCACGAAGAACCAGGACACAAAGTGAATATGTAGGACAGATAGAAGATAATCACGAAAACAGTCACTCTAGAGTGATCGATGCATGCCATGGTATGGCTCGGAGTCAACTTGAGTTGAGTTCCTCCTGCCGCTTCAGTAGTGCTCGGTTTGGAAGCCTTCAAAGCCTATTGCTTGATCGTATGAAACCATTCCAAGGTTTTACTCCTTGCATTGTCGATGCAAATTCCAGTCAATTTTAATTATTTTATTTTAAATATCCATAAAAATATATGAAGAATCTGTGAACACTAGGGATTTAGTTTTGGTAAAGTGATTTCTAATCACTTAAGAATAATGCTTATGAATTACAGAAAGAAAAATAGATTGTGTATATACCATCAATATTTGTTTATACAAAACGACACCAACTATATACACAAAACGCAAAAGAGTACACTACAACAACTTTAGACGATACAGCAAAAGACAATATAGCATAAATCGATATAGTATAAGACGATATAGCATAAATACAAGTTATTCTGTAGCGCCCCCAAGGTGGAGCTTGGTGCCAATCATACAAGCCCAACTTGGGCAACAAAAAAGAAAAAAACCGGAGCAAACAAGGCTTTAATAAACATATCGGCCAATTGAAGCTTCGAAGGAATATGTTGAGGAAGAACGAAGCCTTCTTTATACTTATCACGAACCAGATGACAATCAATTTCTAAATGCTTAGTCCTCTCATGAAAAATAGGATTAGCAGTAATATGAACAACAGCCAAATTGTCACACCATAATAGAATAGGAAAGGAAATAGACACCCGAAAATCAGTCAGCAAATAAGAAATCCATTGCAACTCACAAACTGTAGTAGAGAAACTACGATATTCAGCCTCTGCAGAAGATCGAGAAATAGTGAATTGTTTCTTAGTCTTCCAAGAAATCATAACATTACCCAAGAATACACAAAAACCTGTTAAGGATCGTCAACTAAAAGGACATGCAGCTCAATCCACATCACAAAAAGCTTATAAAGAACAAGAATTGTTATAAGGAAAGACTAAACCTATAGACGAAGATTACTTCAAATACTTGAGCATATGAATGGCAGCCATCCAATGTTGCTCATTAGGAGCCTGAACAAATTGACTCAACTGCTGAGTCGCATGAGTGATGTCAGGTCGGGTAAAACCAAGATAAAGGAGACGCCCAACTAACCTCCGATATCTATCCGGATTCTCCAATAAAGGAGAGCTAGCATCATCAAACCGATAGTGAGGAGATAAAGGAGTGGTTGTCCTTTTCGAACAAGTCAATCCTACATCTTTGAGAATATCTAACACATACTTTCGTTGATTCACATACAAGAAATTAGTTGACCTAGCAAGTTCCAACCTAAGGAAATATTTGGCAGATCCCATATCTTTAATTGTAAATTGTTCATGTAAAAATCGTTTGACTTGATTGCTACATGTCTCCATCGGACCTATGATCAACACATCATCAACATACACAACAATAGCAATATAATCATTCCCTTCAGATTTAATGAAGAGACAAGGATCATGAGTAGATTGCACAAAATTTTGCTTACAAAGAAAAACGATAAGCTCATGATTCCATTGTCGTAAGACTTGCTTAAGACTATATAAAGACCTCCTCAAACGACATACTTGATTAGGACCAGCCTTGGTATATCCTTGAGGAGGTAACATGTACAATTCTTCATCAATATACCCATGCAAAAATGCATTATTTATATCCAACTGATATAAAGGTCATCCTTTGGCAACAACAATAGCAATAAAAATTCTCACAGTATCTATTTTAACAATTGGAGAAAAACATTCAGTATAATCAACTCCCTCAATTTGATTATAGCCTTTTGCTACTAACCTAGCCTTATATCTATCAACAGTCCCATCAAATTTAAGTTTAACCTTATAAACCCATTTAGAACCTATAACCTTCTTATCCTTTGGTAAAACAGTAAGGTTCTAAGTATGATTATTATCAAGGTTTGTCAGCTTAGCCTCTATAGAATTCAACCAATTCAGATTAGTTGTAGCTTACTTAAAAGAACTAAGTTTTTCAATATTAGACACATTTGTTAAAAAAGAATGATAATCTGACGTAAGATGTGAAGAGAGCACAAATGGATATGTAGGAGGAGTATGAGAAGAATTAAGCACAGTAGGGATAGCAGAAGGAGCAATATCAGTAACAAATGCATGTGAAACAAAATCATCTAACCAATTAGGCCGTCGGGTCACATGAGTACTCCTACGAATAGGAGCTGGACTCCGTGCTAGATCAGTGGAATATGGAGTATCAAAGGAAGATGGAACTAAAAAATCTGAAGAATCCACATTAAGATTTTCAGCTGATGAGAATTCTTGAGACACAAAAAATGGTAAAACATTTTGATTGGGCAAAGGAACTGATTCTGGATCCAAGGAAATGGACTAAAAAGGAAATACATTTTCATAGAAAACAACGTCCCTAGAAATGAAAATATGATGGCTTTGTAAATCATAAAGTTTGTAGGCCTTTTGCCCTGAAAAATAACCAATGAAAATAGATTTGAAAGCCCAATGAACAAATTTGACTTTATGAGGAAAAGTGTTAAAGGCATAGCACAAACAACCAAAAGTCCTTAGAAAATTATAATCGGGTTCCATATGGAAAAGAACAGAATAAGGAGAACTCCATTTTAGAATAGGAGTTGGAAGCCTATTTATGATGTAAGTAGCAGTTAAAATGGAATATCCCCAAAATTGTTTTGATAAATAGGACTAAAACATAAGAACTCTAACAGTTTACAATAAATGCCTATGTTTTCGTTCAACAACTCCATTTTGTTGTGAAGTATAAGGAGAGGTTTTCTGGTGTATAATTCCATAGTTGACAAATATTTCTTGACAATTATGACTCAAGAATCCTGTCTCATTATCTGTCCTAACAACCTTGATGGTAGCATGAAATTGGTTTCGAATATGTTTAAGAAATTTCTCTAAGAAGGCTGAAGTCTAGCTTTTGTGTTTGAGTAAGTAAGTCCAGGTTGTTCTAGAAAGATCATCTACTATCGTGAGGATATAGTGTGCTCCAATAATCGACCCTTGCTTATAAGGACCCCAAAGATCCATATGCAACAGTTCAAAACATGCAACTGTACTAATACTGCTTGTAGGAAAAGGAATTCTAGTTTGTTTTGAAAGGTGACATATATCACACAGTTGTTCAGAAAAAATCATGTTATTGAAGGACTTTTGCAACTGTTTCAGTACATTAAGAGATGGGTGGTCCAATCTTTGGTGCCAAAAAACATCATCAACAACACTATGACATTGTATTGGCTTATTGATACTATTTCCTAAATGTGTTATGTAAGATAAAATGGTATTTCTATGAAAAGAGGATTTATCAAGAGCATAAAGTCCTGCAATTACCCTCTCAACTGCTAATACTCATTAATCACAAGGTCCTGCAGAATACAAAAGGTTGCATAAAAGGTAAATTTGGTAGGAGATTGGCAAGCTACTTTGTTCACTAAAAGCAAATTATATTTGAATGAAGGTATAAGCAAAATAGATGACAGACTAAGATTATCATAAAAAACAATATTCCCTGTGAAATCTACTGTCTTAATTGTGTCATCTGGTAGGTGAACAGGGGTATATCTAGCTACAAGTTTAGGTTTGTCAAATCAATCAATATCACGGCACATATTATTGGAAGCACCTGTGTCTATTATCCAAGAACCACATTCAATTGAACTAACTAAACTAAAAGAATGATTGAGAGTACTACCTCCAAAGTCGTTGTAGTGTGCAAAGTTGATGACATCTCCTCCCTTGTCCTTCATCTGCATCTGCTTCCCTTGACTTTGCATAAAACTCATAATGCCTTATTGAATCAGTACTGCCACATCTTGTTTCTAAGCTGGTTCCTTTGTATCCTTTTCCACTGAGTAATCCAAAGATGAATCACTCATATTCACAAACTCCTTATTCATATCTCCTCCTTTTTTATCCTTAAAACCCTCATACCAATCAGGATACTCATGAATCTTGAAACAGGTATCTCTAGTGTGTCTCCTCATTTTAAAAAAAAATCACAATACATATTCTCCTTATTTATCTATTTCTTGGAATTACCTCTACCAACTCCTTTTACACTACTACCACCAGAACCATGCATCAGCATTGCATTGGTTATGTTATCAGCAAAAGAAATATTCACTTCCCTCTGTTTTTCAACCCTAACAACCATCGAGTAAGCCCTGTCCATATGAGGCAAGGGATCCATCACAAAGATCTGACTCCTAATTGCAACATATTCTTCATTCAAATCCATCAGAAACTGTACAAATCTATCATTATCCCCAAAATCAACCAATTGTTTAAAAGAGCCACATGAATATTGTTTTAGGGCTGCGCATGAGCATTGCGGAATGGGAGCCAAAAAATTCAATTCATTCCATAATCTTTTTAGTTTAGTAAAATACCTAGAGATAGATAAATTCCTTTGTGAAATCGAGCTGATCTCCCTCTTGAGCTAATACAGTAGCGGCCCATTGCATTCTCCATATCGCCGCTCTAGGTCTTTCTAGAGATCCCTAACTGAACTCGTGTATAAAAAAGACTCGACGATATTCTTGGAGATGGCGTTAAGTATCCACGACGTCACCATAAAATCAACCCGACACCATCAATCGTAGTCTGGCAAATCTTCCCCTGGCCTCTCATACTTACCAGTGATGAAATCGAGCTTCAACTTTGCACCCAACGCTATTTGCATAACACGACTCCAAGATAAGTAGTTATTCCCACTTAACAGAGTCGTAACAAGAACTATTCCTGAATGATCCGAGTTTTGCAGGAATGTTGGATTCTCCTCTCCAGCCACGCTTCCAAATGACGAACTTGAACTATTTACGCCGTCAATCATGACTCAATCTCGTAGAAATATGGATACCATTAAGAATCTGTGAACACTAGGGATTTAGTTTTGGTAAAGTGATTTCGTAATCACTTAAGAATAATGCTTACGAATTATAGAAAGAAAAACAAATGGTATATATACCATCACTATCTGTTTATACAAAACAAAACCAATTATATACACAAAACACAAAACAGTGCAACTCTAGACAATAGAACATAAGACGATACAACATAAATACAAGTTATTCTATAATATATCTCTTACTAATCGTGAAAGCGGTGTTGATTATTAATTTATAAATACAACATCTTAAATATAAAAAAAGATTACTCAATTCTCTATATTTGTAATGTATTGGTTCATAATGTATATAACATCTTAACTAAAAAGATTACTCAATTCTCTATGTTGTAACAAAAACTAACAATTTTTCAAAGTTTTCGTAAGATCTTAAATGCAGACTAGTGGACAAAAGAGAGGTTTACATTATGCAGATGTTGAATCACCAAAAAATGAAAGAGAGAAAGGATACCCCAAATTCTCATATATATTAAAGGAATCTATTTTAAAATAAAGAAAATATTAATAAACATAATTTTTTTTATTTTCTTGTTCATAAATTTTATAATAATATTTTGCTTTCTACATTTAAGTATATTACAATTTGTATCTTGTTAGATAAGTGAAATTATTTTTTAAAAAATGAAACATATATTTTTGTAGAATAATAATTACTATTTCAAAATATTTCAACTTAATTTGTATTGAAAATAACTTGTGCTAACTCTCCGATCACATCAAGGAACTTATATGACTTGGTGTTTTATTACTATCGCGTGACATTATATATTTGAATAAAAATATATAATTCTTTGTATTTTAGTCTGTTGGACCCGACCAGATCATATCATTCAAATGAGGAATGTCCCATTTTGTTGCATTTGTATTTTCCCCATTTTTGCAATTGCTCTTTTCAAAAAGCTTGACTACGATGAGAACTCTGATTCAATTCTTTGCGTTCAACTTGAAACGTTGAGATGTTTTGTTTACTAAACCATCTGTCGGGTTAGTTTCATTCTAAGAGTGCATACCAGGCAATGTACATGCATGGTATAAACTAACATTCCAAATTTCCAAGCAAAGTATTTTTTTTATAATTTATAATTTTTTTATGTTTTACTATACTTTATATTAGTAGCACCTTTTCAAGTTAAACCATATGTAAACTAAGTTGGATTTAAAGAATTAATTAATAAGCTTTAGTATATTTTTAATCCAAAGAAAAATTTAGAGTATGTTTTGTTTTATTTTTATTTTTAATTTTCTGTTTTAAAAAATATGTTTGTTTGATTTTTTTGGTTTTTGTTTTTAGTTTATAGGTTTGATTTCTTTCTGTTTTAAAAAATTATGAAAACTATAAAAATTGGTTTTTGTTTTTTTTTTCATAATCTGATTTACTATTAACTAAATATGTGTTATTAAATTATTTAACATATAGTAATAAGAAGTATGAATAATTTAATTTAATAGTATGTGTTTAATTAACTAAAATTAATTATTAATATGAATTATGAATAATTTTATTTTATTTTATTTTGTAACTAATTATAAATTTAATTATTAATTATTAATAAGTATAATTAATTTAAAATATCTTCAAATATATAAATTTCAAATAAAATTTTATATAATATTCAAAATATATTTAAAATAGTTATTAATTTTAAATAAAAAGTTGAAATTTAATTATTTATTTTAATAAAATAAAATATTTTATTAATAAATATTATATAAAAGATTAAAATAAATT
>JANITX010000010.1:43197171-43223951 GCA_027564395.1 Erythroxylum ulei | reverse complement strand
CAACAACAACAACAACAACAACAACTGCAGCAGTAACAACAACAACTACTACTACTACGACTACTACTACTACTTCTATTACTACTACTACTACTACTACTACTACTACTACTACTACTACTACTACTACTACTACTACGACTACTACGACTACGACTACGACTACGACTACTACTACTACTACGACTACTACTACTACTATTACTACTACGACTACTACTATTACGACTACGACTACGACTACGACTACGACTACGACTACGACTACGACTACTACTACTACTACTAAATGGAAGAAGAAGAAAATTAATAATGATAAGGATTTTAATAATAAAATTAAAAATGAAATAATTGATAAAATTATTAATAATAAGAATAATAATAATAATTAGAAAATTTATAATAAGAATAATAAAGTTAATAATATAATCATCATCATCATTATCATAATCATAAGGACATTTTGGTCTTTTTGTTGGTTATTCCTACTTCATTCCAAGTTTATATTTTCAAACCAGACATTGACATAGAAATTCTTTGTCTATTCCATTCCTTAAACCAAACAAAGTAATACGCATTATATTCTATTCTTTATCTTTTCTATTCCTAAGAATAACTATTCTATTCCTTATCTATTCTATTCCTTGAACCAAACAGGCCGTTAGGGTACATGTATTGTCATTCGGGTCGAATCTTATTAGACGAAGACTAAGGAGTAAGGACCTATTTAGTTTTATTTCTATTTTTTTAGATTTTAGTTTTTTAATTTTTTAATAAAATTAAAAATTTATTTGATTATTAATATTAATATAGTTATATTTTATTCCTGATAATAATCACATATTACATAAAATTTAAAAATAAATTATTTTTAATTTTATAAATTTATTTAATCTCTTTGACTAATAATACTTATCAGTATAGTGATTTTTTTATTTCAATGAATTATTTTATTGTATATTATATATTTTTACTTGTTCTTATAAATTTTAATTTTTATTTATTATATACCGATCTGATATCGGTTTAAAATCGGATAAACCTTTAAATCTTAATCATTTTATTTAATCAGTTTAATGTCTAATTCTATTTTTAAAATATTGATTAGGATATCAATTGTTATTCATAGTGGGATTAAAAGATTTAAATGAATAACACAAAATAAAACTATTTTAAGCGTTTCGAACATGTTTAGATCTCACACTTAGAATCCCAAAGTTCAAACCAAACCAGATTAGACCAACAATAAATTCTGGTACGTTACCATCTTTATTTTAAGGCCATATTTAATAACAAGTTTTCAATTAACTACAAAATTATGATTGCATTGAATTTGTGTCATAATTTATGTATTTATAATATTTGTAATTAAGTACCCAAAAAATTTGGATTTGACTTAATTCAATATTTGAAACTGATCATTATTTTGTATATATTATTTTGTATATATTAACCCAATTAGGGTCGTTTGAGCATAAGACAAGACAACCTTAAGGCTTATCCAGCTCGTAACCATCTGGACTCTGTCGATAGGCTCCATGTCCTAAATGTTGAAAGATACAGATAAGGACATATGAAGTGTAGATTGTTTGTGATATATATAGATCTTTTTTTGTATCGATATCATTGGCGTAACTGCAAGAATTCATTCCGTAAATAGCTGCTTGTATACAATATATATGTAACCCTTCCATACATGAAAGAATATGAGATTACCATTATTCTAGTTTCTACATGGTATCAGAGCATGATCCATAAGACAGTAACCTGTTCTACTGAAACAGCAACGATATGGAAGAACACTCTGCTTCATCCCAGACCTCTACTCCTACTGATCCCCTTGGTGACTTAACCTCTAGGTTATCCCACTTAATTACCCAAACCCAGGCACCAACAGTCCATGAATCGGTTGTTGCACCGATTGGTATTAAGCTTGACAACTCCAATTATGGTGTATGGTCGCAGGTGGTGGAGATGTATATCTCTGCCAAGGATAAATTAGGATATATCAATGGGGAGTTTGCACAACCATCCCCTACTGATCCCAACTTTCGGAAATGGCGAACAGAAAACTCCATGGTCAAAGGGTGGCTGATCAACTCTTTAGATCCAACCTTAATAGGAAACTATATTCGGTTTCCTACAGCAAAGGCAGTTTGGGACGCGATTGCCACAACATACTTCGATGGAGGTGACACATCCCAAGTCTATGATCTTAAGCGTAAGGTGACACGGCTGAATCAAGATGGAGGATCTCTGGAGTCCTATTATAACACTCTTCAAGCCCTCTGGAGGGAGATTGACTTTAGGCGCTCAAATCCTATGCAGTGCGATCGTGATATTCAGAACTATAACACCTTGTTACAAGAAGATAGGGTGTATAAGTTTTTGGATGGGCTAGATGATCGTTTGGATAAAATTCGGGCTGATGTACTCCGTCAGCAACCTTTTCCCACTGTGGAACAAGCGTATGCTGAAGTTCGTAGAGAAGAACAGAGACAGATTGTTATGTTGACAAAGGAAGAGAATGGATCCAGCATGGCCATGGTATCGAAAGGAATGAAAAAACAGCAATCGCCATCCCTCCAGATCATGAACAAGGAAACAGAACTTGGCCCCCTCAAACAAGCCAAAGCAGATGACGGAGGATGCACTCATTGCGGCAACTCCAAGCATACGAGAGATAAGTGCTTCAAATTGCATGGATATCCGGAGTGGTGGCATAGTCTTAAGGCCAAGAAGAAACGTGAAGGAGGGCAAGTGGCGTTCGTGAACTCCGAGATTACCCCTGCACAACAGCATCTATCACTCGTACCAGAAGAAGAAACGCAACCAGCAACCGCAAATATTTCTGTGGGGAAGAATACATCAGGTAACAGCAACTGGATTGTGGATTCAGGGGCGACTGACCATATGACATTTGATCCATGCGACTTGGTTGAAAAATCGCAACCAAGGAGATCTTCTATTGTGAACGCGAATGGTGGAAAATTTCCAGTTACAGGCGCTGGAAAAGTTTCTCTTTCATCGTCCCTTATGTTGTCTAATACTTTACTTGTGCCATCACTCTCCACTAAATTATTGTCAGTAGGTCAAGCTACTGAAGAACTGAATTGTTGTGCACTAATGTACCCAAATTTTTGCCTCTTTCAGGATATTCTCAGCAAGGAGATTATTGGTCGTGGTACTAAAAGAGAGGGGCTATATTATATGGATGATGTTTGCACTGGCAGAGCAAATAAAGTTGGCCAACAGAGTAGTCAAGAGCAAGATATATGGTTATGGCACAGACGACTTGGCCATCCGTCATTTTCTTATTTACAGCGTTTACTTCCAAAGTTGTTCTCAGGATTTGATACTGATTCTTTTAATTGTGCGACTTGTATTTTGGCTAAAAGCCATCGAGTTTCTTACCCAATAAATTCAAAAAGGTGTGGAACACCATTTGCACTAATCCACTCAGATGTTTGGGGACCCGCTCCCTCTATTTCTGTATCTATGGGTGTAAGATGGTATGTTATTTTCATTGATGATTGCACACGGATGACATGGCTGTACTTGATGAAAAATAAGAGTGAAGTGGCTGGAATTTTTTCGTTATTTCCATAACATGATCAAGACGCAATTTTCCGCACAACTTCAGATCCTTCGCTCAGACAATGGTGGGGAGTACATCAATAGAGAATTACAGGAATATCTTCAGTTGAATGGAATTTATCATGAAACAACCTGTGCCCAAACTCCACAGCAGAATGGTGTGGCTGAGAGGAAGAACAGGCAGATTCTCTCGACTGCCCGAGCACTTCTTGTAGAAGCCCACGTGCCACAGAGATACTGGACAGATGCAATTACTGCTGCCGTTTACCTCCTAAACCGATTACCCTCAAGAGTACTAGAGTTTAGTACACCACTACAAGTTCTGGCACAACATGTTTCACTTCCATCCATACTCATGCTTCCACCGAAGGTATTTGGATGTGTCGCATATGTCTATCTTCATAAAAATCAAAGAACGAAGCTAGACCCATGTGCAGTTAAGACAATATTTTTAGGCTATGGAACACACCAAAAGGGATACCGCTGCTATGACCCTTCAACACGGAGGCTATATGTCACCATGGATGTTACCTTTCTTGAAACAGATTTTTATTTCTCTAATATCGGGTCTAATCCGCCACAACAAGAGCAAATTGAGAGTCTTCATGGATGGGAAAGCTGGACGTGGTTACAGGCTCCAATGGTGGATGGTGTGCCTTTACATATTTCTGATCCAATACAGTCTTCCCATACGCCTGATCATCGTGCACCACAGCCAGAGTATGAACTACCAGAACAGCCCTCTCTCAGTTCAGTACCCGATCAGTCTCCAGAGAATATTCTAGAGGTACAGTCTCTTAACCCTGTGTCTAATGAAGTTGTAAATGCTCCTAGTGGATATCACTTACCTTTCAGGTCTACCCGTGGAAAGCCTCCGAATCATTACTCCCCAGATCACTTTGCTGGCAAGACAAAGTATCCTATTAGCAACCATGTACGTGCTCATGAGCTCTCTCCGAAACTCCATGCCTTCGTACATTTGCTGTCTTCTGAGGCTCTTCCCACTACAATTCATGAAGCTCTACAGGATCCCAAGTGGACACAGGCAATCAATGATGAGATGGATGCCCTTAAAAAGAATTGTACATGGACTCTAACATCACTACCTGACATGAAAAAAACTGTCGGTTGTAGGTGGGTATTTGCCATTAAGTATAAGGCTGATGGCACCATAGACCGGTACAAAGCAAGACTCGTAGCAAAGGGTTATACACAATCCTACGGCATCGATTATCAGGAGACATTTTCTCCAGTGGCCAAACTGAATACTGTCCGGGTTCTAATCTCACTAGCAGCAAACTTGGATTGGCCACTTCATCAATTTGATGTGAAAAATGCCTTTCTCCATGGCAGCTTAGAAGAGGAAGTGTATATGGACATTCCGCCCGGCTTCTCTTCTTCTCAACCTGGGGTTGTGTGCAAGTTACAAAAGGCGTTATATGGTTTAAAACAGTCTCCGCGGGCCTGGTTTGGAAGATTTAGTTCTGCCATGAAAAATCGAGGATATCGACAGTCCAATTCGGATCACACATTGTTCCTACATCATCGTAGTGGAATGATCACAGCTCTTATCATCTACGTAGATGATATGATTATTACCGGCAACGATGAGGAGGAAATTGCATGATTGCAAGCCTATTTGTCTACTGAGTTCGAAATGAAAAATCTTGGCGGCTTAAAATATTTTCTGGGCATCGAAGTAGCTCGCTCTAGTAAAGGAATCTTTCTCTCACAACGGAAGTATATCCTTGATTTGTTAGCTGAGACAGGAATGCTCGATTGTAAACCTGTGGACACTCCAATTGTTCCAAATCATAAACTTAGTGAGAGATTGGATCAGACTTCCACTGATAAAGGACGGTACCAACGGCTGGTAGGAAAATTGATCTACCTGTCTCATACAAGACCAGACATTGCCTATGCGGTTAGTCTGGTGAGCCAGTTCATGCACAATCCCGGCAAGGATCATATGGAGGCTGTTATACGGATCCTTAGATATCTCAAGGCTTCACCTGGCAAAGGTCTTCTGTTTAAAAAATGGAATCACCTGAATATTGATGGATACACTGATGCCGACTGGGCAGGCAGTCTTACTGATAGAAGGTCCACTTCAGGTTATCTTGCCTTCGTCGGTGGTAATCTAGTCACTTGGCGCAGCAAGAAACAAAATGTGGTTGCACTATCCAGTGCCGAGGCTGAGTTTCGAGGGATGACAAAGGGTATTTGTGAGCTTCTGTGGCTACGGGAATTATTAAAAGAAATTGGGTGTACATCAATCAATCCGATGAATCTGTTTTGTGATAACAAATCAGCGATAGAGATTGCAAAAAATCCAGTCCAACATGATCGGACTAAACATGTTGAAGTGGATCGTCATTTTATCAAAGAAAAGCTTGACACTCAGATTATCCAGCTTCCGTTTGTGCAGTCTGAACTCCAGTTGGCTGATCTCCTTACAAAGGCAGTCCCCAACAAAGTTTTTCATAGTTCCTTGAACAAGTTGGGCATTGCGGATCTTCATGCGCCACCTTGAGGGGGGATGTTGAAAGATACGGATAAGGACATATCAAGTGTAGATTGTTTGTGATATGTATAGATCTTTTTTTGTATCGATATCATTGGCGTAACTGCAGGAATTCATTCCGTAAATAGCTGCTTGTATACAGGAATTCATTCCGTAAATAGCTGCTTGTATACAGTATATATGTAACCCTTCCATAGTATATATGTAACCCTTCCATACATGAAAGAATATGAGATTACCATTATTCTAGTTTCTACATTTGAAGATTCAGAATTTTCTTCAGACTCCGATTTTGAATCACCAGAAAGGCGAAGTCTTTTTTCACGGTATATTTGTGGGCATAGAGGAAACCAGGTATGCAGAACAAACGTATTTTAGTATTGCGGTTCAAGAACACATCAGCCTCATTAAGATGGTTCATTCGATTTCAGAGCCCGGTAAAAAAACTGTCTGTAAAGATCGATAAGGACCCAGAGTCTACCTTTGTAACAAAGAAACAAGGATTCCATGTAAGCATCAACCCCTGGAAATTGATAAACCTGAGCAGAGATAAAGCTCTACTTGCAGCTGAGAAGGCCAGAGAAAGGCTGATGAAGCAGAGAACAGCGGAGGAACAAGATTCCTTAAAGCCGCTACCACTGGAGACAAAATGTGGTCCATTAATGAACCAAGACAGAGATATGAATAATTTGGAATCAGGTTCAGCACCTCTTATTACTAAAGAAAAGGTTCCAGGGTCACCAGGAAGGTTTTCAAGCCCCAGAAGACGATTTTCAGGTTCTGAACCTATGATTTCTGGTGCAGTACCATCTCCGAAGAATAAATATAGAAACAGTTTTGACTTGAAGTTGACAGAGGTTTCCAAGGAACTCGAAATCTACATTTCACGACAAGTTTTGTGTTCTGTCATAAAGAAGAATGTATGTGAAGCATCTCCTAGATAAAGAGCTGAATTCTCAGCCTTTGAGAAATTTTAATCGACTGATTGCGGAAGACCAACGCAAGTTTGTTTAAAATGAGATTGGAACTCCATATCAACCACATGTATATGAACAAAAAAAAGTTGCAGATTCAATCAATTCATCTAGCACAGTGAATTTCATCCATGGAAAATGTTGATAAATCAGAAGGCAAAGTTCAACTATAATCACTACATGGCTGCACAGGTCATCATGGAAACTTGAAGATTGTTGCTCATAAATGTTACAAACAGAACTATCATCATCATGATTACGCTTTGATCTGCCTTTTCCCTTCTAAAATTTAGTTTTTTTTAGTTAAACATCCCAAAAAAAGTAATTTCAATGTTGCAACTTCTGAAAAGACAATCTCCAAAGAGACCAGCCTGTCTTTTCCATTCAATGTTTCAATGTTGGTAGTTCTGGCTACTACCACACTTTTTTCCTCCATTCCACGACCTCCAAGACTACGTTTTCGGTAAGGATAATTCATTTTCCTCTTTGATCATGCAGAAAATGATGATAAAAGGAAAAGGAGAGACAAAAGCAAGTGAGGGAGAAAGATGTGGACTTTTAAATTGTGAATTGTATTTCCGCTTTCTGAAAATTCACTCCATTATTCGTTCTGCACACAAGTTACAGGAAAAATAAAAAATTTCAACCCTATCTCACAAGTCAACAATCACAGATCCGCAAAAATCCCACTCAACTTTACATGTCAGTCGATCATTCATTCCTCTGCAAGGCAATGAGTAGCTCATGTTGAGAAATGGCAAGAGTCAAATATTGAATTATATGGAAAAATCACTAATGAAGGTAAGTTGACCACCAAGCAAAAGATATGGATTTTATAATTTACCAAGAAAGCAGCCAGGCACCTCTGTTTTGATTACCTGAATTCTTTAAGTGACTTGAAAGACGATAACAATTGGAGCAATGCTCAGGAAAAATTTTCTCCCTGAGAGGCCCACAAGTTTCTGGTGAAACTAAATCAGAATAACCTTGCACATTCGAGCAATTCCAAGAACATGTTGAGTTTACGTTGAGTGTAATGTTCAACAAGCAAATGTCATGGAAAGTGTCCCCTTCTATACCCTCTAGAAGGCCTGCATACGTTATGTTTTCTCCAATGATATTTTCCATAGTCACCCGTTCTATTATAGGCAGAGCATGTTGATCATAATGCGCATCAGGGTGCTCCCCATACTGACCGGTAAATCGTATAGAGACATTTACATTTGATAATGTCATGTTTGATATGTGGACGTTCTTCACATAACCACCCCTCCCTGGAGATGTTTTTATCCTTATACCATTGTTTGAATTGTAGAACTGCAGATCTTCTGCATGCACTTCAGATACACCTCCAGACATCTCACTCCCAATTGCAATCCCTGCACTTGGAGTCTGTCCACTCAGCCGGCGAATAATGATGTTTTTGCTAGGACGACCATAAGTAATGCCATATTCATCCCACCCACTTTTGATTGCAATTAGATCATCACCAGTGCTAATATGACAGTCTTCAATGCAAACATCATCGGAAGAATCTGAAAACATTATAAATAAATTTGGTAAGGAGGCTTCAAGAGTGTTTAGAGCAGGGGAATTTCATCGTTGGGCAAAAGAAGTTGAAGGACTTGCTTTGAACATGAAGAATCGAATATTGAAGGAGAATACTTAAATGTAACTCGCAAAGACCTATTTCTTGTATTTGCATACATAGCAAAAGCAATTTTCTCTTCCTAGAAAATTAGACCTCTGTCTAGTGATATTGATCTTATTAAACTAGCAATAGGAATAGATCTTGAGTGGCAGATGAAATCTCACCTGGATCAATCCCATCTGTATTTGGAGAATGAAAAGGTGCAAGGATGGTTACATTCTGAACTATTACATTGCTGTTCATCCAGAAAAACCGTCTCAAAGCTCTCCCCCAAGTTAAAAGGTCAAACAGAAAATTCAAGAAAAAGCTAAAGAGTAGTGGATTCCTGATGGGGGACAAACCTGCAATACACAGGGTGGATGGTCCAAAATGGTGAATCTAAGAAAGTCAGGTTTGAGATGACTATGCCAGTTGAATTAATGAACTCAACCAGATGGGGCCGTGTATAGTTCAGAGTTTTATTTCGGAACCAGCTCCACCAGATACTACCTTGACCATCTATAGTTCCATTATCACCTGCATGAAAAAATCAATCCTTATGAAACAAATGAAATACATATCCAAAATAACACTTCATCAAGATCACTAACCTGTTATAATAACATCTGTCAAATTTTGACCAAAAATAAGGCTCCGATGCCTCCCACCAGGTAACTCCCTCCCTCGGCCATATGATGGGAGAGGATCAACAACTGGCCAATCAACAGAGTTCTGAAATGGCATGTTGAGTTGAATATTATTACCATCCATATATCACATATGTGGTACCAAACTCAAATTAGCTATCTTATTTGCATGTACACTCAGGCATGGAATTGAGTACTTACAGTTGATCCAAGAATCACTGCGTCCCTATCTAACCACAAAGTCAGATGACTGATGAGATCAAAGCTTCCTGTCAACCACCAGCCAGCAGGAACAAAAAGCTTGGCCCCACCTTTATCAGCAAAGGAGTTGAGGTAGAAAATGGCATTCTGAAATGCTTTTGTGTTAAGAGTGACACCGTCCCCCACTGCTCCGAATTCAGTAATACTGACACTGTGAGGCCGAAAGTCTGCTTGGTTGGTCTGTTTGCAATGTAAGCTGGCCCTGATAGCCCATGGACCATCAGTGAACAATACAAGTACCAGAAGCACATCCAGTATCTGAAAAAAAAAAAATCAGTCAAGAAACCTGTAGGTGATGTACCTTATACGGATCAATGATCCATATACGAACCATCTTGTCTTCTTTTTTATTGGTCTTGCAAGGGTTCATGATGGAAACCTCAAATAGACAACGCAAGCAAACCAAACGGCGAAACTCATTAGTCGAATGAAAAGTGAAACTGAATCATGTTGATAAAAATAACTCAAAAGATGTGAAGATGTAGATTATGTAGCTTAGAGATATCTCGTTTTATTACTCATTGATCAATAGCAAGCTCACTACCCAGCTACATTTTACCAAAAAGCTAACAAATACTTAGAAACTCGGTTCCTTTTCCCACTTGATAACAGAGCAATCATAGAAAAAGCAAATTGTGTTCAGGAGTTTAGTCGGATCCCGACAAAATTCATTTCATTAACGTTCTTATATAGCAATGTCATAGCAGAATTAGGCTAATTCACAAGAAGATAACCAAAAGAGAGAAATTAAGCAACTCACAGTGAAAGATCTCCTCATATGACTAAGATCTTCTGCTCCCCTAGCAAACGCCTGAAGAAAGCAGCTTAATTTTTTCAACATCTTCAGAAGAAGAACAACATCCACCAACAAATTCCCACAAAAATAAAATGGAGCTTGATAAGTATTGGGGAAGAGATCTTGATGATCAAGATCTATCCCTTGTCATCAAGCGAGTGTTATGTTAGTGTGATTACTGATAAGATATTGAGAGAATCACCAACACCACCAAAGCAGAAAAAAGGAACAAGAAAAAGGAAGAATCATTGACAATGTCCGTCGCTGCTCGCCAACAATCAAGCAGTAGGTCCCTCTTGTTTCTTCACCAGCTACTCCATTGCAGCGCCTCTCTCTCTCTCTCTCTCTCTCTCTCTTAGTAATCAGAGCTCACAGACAGACACAGACACAGACACTAACCCTTCTTCAAGGAAACAGAAAAACGTGAAAGACCCAGAAAAGTAAGCAGCAAAAAACACTCGATGGGTGTGTATGTACTGCTTAGCTCAAGGATGGTGTGCCCTCGATGACTCAATTTGTTTGATTCTGTGTTGAGAGTAACCACTGACAGCTGCAAAGATTGGATCTTTCCTATAAAGCAAGAGAAAGAAAGAGAAAGAAACTGTGAAAGATTGAATGTGAATGTGCAGAGATATTTGTTGATTAAGCTTTGCATGGAATAAGACCTCCCTTCTTATCAAGTCTCAATCACAATCATAACTAATTTCGTATGTTAGAAAATGATTAGAGAAAGGAAACCAGTTTAGCATTATTACAGACAAAAAATCCAAAGGGTAAAAAGCTTCTTTATAACAGAGAAATTTATATTTTCAGAATTTATGAATTTCCATGTTTCAGAAACTTTCTCTTCATATTTTATAAGCATATTATTTAATTCGTGACCTTTTAATTTCCTAAGTAAATCAACAACAACATCACCTAGTTTATTCCAAATAAGAAACGGTGCCGTTTCAGTTCGTATCGTGTCAATTGACCGAGAAAAGTTAGTAACTGGTAACGGTTAAGCAAACAAGCTCTAATCCCGATATTCGTTGCCTGAGACTGAAAACGGTTAAAATGAGATATTAATCTTTATATGTACAATAATACCCTTTGACCTCCGAACTTGTCGGTCTTGACCAATGTTATATTCCTTGGTGCTAGGTTTGTAAATTCATGTAGTGCCATTCTTCAAAGCCATAATAAATTGTCTTACTGGGATCTGTATATCCTTCAAAGATAAAATAAGTGGAAGATACAGATTCCTTTTTTCAATTTATTTTTTTAAAAATATTTTTATTCTATGAATTATTTTAGAAAATATATTTAATTTTTAAAAAAAATATATATTTCTTTTAAACATAATAAACAGGACTTCAATTCAATATATGCTGCAAGAACAGGTAGATTATGCCTTAAGATTGCAATAATCAACACACCAGACAAGAACAGTTAGTTAATACCAGGTTTGAAGTTGAAGGGTCCCAAACCGGACAATATAACAGGGACAACGTGAAAAAGAGGAACAAAAGGCAGTCATTGTTTCCCTGTAGTTACCAAAACAACCCTCCATTGATGGTCCTATGTCTTCAAGGATCTCGCGACTTGGTAAGGGCAGCAGATCCGTGAGAACTACAGCTAGTTATTCTAACCAACCAAGAAATTTTGTCCACAAAGAAGGGGACAAAAGTCCTAGGCCGTCCAAGAGAAGCATTTGCAAAGAGTTGAGGTCAGGAATCCAATGCCCCATTCAACCAAACACACACAAAGCTGCTAACGTGGTAAAAGGGAAATATATACATATCAGTGTCCGATGTTCAGCGATCTGCATCTTTGTATTTGCTTGCCCCAACTTATTGTGTGCCCAAATTATTAAGCATAGATAATAATTCACAAATTATATTTAAAATTAATTAATAATTTAAATCTAAAAATAGTAATTATTTGGTTTATATAATAACAAATTTTAAGATGCACCTAATAGATATTTCATGTGAGTTAAGTAACAATTCTACATGGATTAATAATTTTCTTTATTCATGGACAGGAGAACGGTATAAAAACAATGCATACTTCTCGTTCCATAGGACTTCTTGCCCTGCACGTGAAAATGATGCATATTGTATACGTTGGAGAATGATTAAGTTACAAATGTGGTTTTTGATTAAAGATAAAATTTAGGAGTACTAAGATAGAGTAGTAAAAATAAAATTTGTTATTTTTACTAATAAAATTTTATCTGTTAAAATAAAGTTGTTATTTATTAGGATTTAAATTTTTAAAATTTTGATTTATTTGATTAATCTTTATTTTTCATTACTTATATATTTAGGTCTTCAACGTCAGCATAAAATGAACTATCAATAAATTATAAATTACATTATCTCTTTTCTATTCACCTCTATTTTAGTTAAATTCTGGACATGAAATCCAACAGTATATGCCAGCTTGAATCAGCAGCAGCGAAGGCCATTTTTCTGGACCTTTTAATGGTCCTTAACAAAAACAAATGCTATTAATCTGAATTAGTACTTGTATAATGATTCACACCCATCATTATTCAGACCTTAGTTGATCAGGAAATGCTTCTTCTACACTGCCATTCAAGCTAAAAACAAAGAAATATATGACCATATTGATTTGCCAACTTTGTGGAGGCAGGCCTCTTAGGTTATTAAATGGTTTATCTGAAACGTACGAAATGTTATGTAAACAAGATAAATGTGTTTTTTAAATTTCCTAGACCAAGAATGGACCAGCCATCTCAATTTGTCTCTACCTTATTGATGGTATTAATGGCAAAATTGTAGTGGAGACATCACCATCTATAGTCCTGAAGAGCCCGAAGGTGACTCCCAGCTACTAGCTACCATTCAATAATGCACATTCCAACAAACCGAATAAATACATGTACCCGGAGAACACTTTTGTTGAACACACAAGTGCTGTCTTGGCGTAGAAATCCACTTACGTAGATGTTGTCGAAAAGAAATTATTGTCCAAGCGCGTATGTTTCATCTAGTAATTTGTCAGGGATGACAAACTTGATGAGAACTTTAAAGGGTCTAGAGTAAAACCTGTGATTTAGTAGTTTATACGTACGAATCCTGACACTTGAGGAGATGTTTATCCAGATACGATCTTTCCAAACACTGTTGCGGTCTGTGATGTCGAGCAGATCTATGATCTATCTCCTCCGTCTTACGTCCCACGTTGTACGCAGAGTAAATATGTTGTTCCGAAATTAGTATTTTACTATTAAAAATTTAAAATTAGTCTATGATTAAAAATTTATGATGACGGAGTTAAACGTTATTGATAGATTCGTGAATATGAAAAGATAACCTGCACGAACTAGTGAGCTATTTTTAGGGGTATCAGTCTGCGCATAACCTGCACGAACTAGTGACCTATTTTTAGGGGTATCAGTCTGCACATAACCTGCACGAACTAGTGAGCTATTTTTAGGGGTATCAGTCTGCACCTTCTAGCAGCTCCTCGAACAAAACAACTGACCCGAAAAGAACCGAGCAGCATCTTTGTCTTTGTCCACAACTTGTGAAGCAAAACCATTGTGCTGAACAACCTATAAACAGTAGCAATACGCCTTAGACATTGGTATTGCTATTGGCGCTTAAAGCTGACCACCATGGCTAGAAGATCACAACGTACCTCGCAATCCTCTCCTTACACGTATGGAATGTGAACAGTATCAAACATTTTCTTTAACAACAGATTCACGGGTTGCAATTTGGGTTATTGTCTGATTAGTTCAGCAATAACAAAAGTATCTCTTCCTACGTATGTGCTGTGTTTGTCTCCATCTGGTGTCCTCATTATTTAACGTGATTCTCGGATCTATCAAGTTAATCTCTTAATCAATCCCTTTTATTTTAAAAACTTTGGCCTTATTGCTTGTCACATTTGCTCGAGAATGTCCTGAACACCCTTTCCAGTATTTTAAGATTTCCATCAACTCATCAGCTTCATCTTTCACGCTGCTCTACTGTTCCGTTACTATTCCAATGATAAACTCTCCAAGCAAAACATGCCATTAATGGGGACCACTTATTATCGTGGAGTAAAAAAATAGAACAAAAAGGGGGAAGATGGTTAATCCATCATCCAAGCATTTATATAGGCTACAGAAACTATAGAACCAATGAGGATCAAGCTTTGGGGTGCTTAAGCTGTGCGTGGTAGGTCCTTTGGGCTGTTGAATGTGTTTGTAGCACGTTAAGCAATTATGTTACCACTTACCCTGCTTGTTTGAGCTAATCCTTGGAGCAAACTCCAGACTTGACAAAAAGGTTTGGTTCTCATTTGACCTGATGATAACTCATCCATCTCGTAAGAACTCAACCGACTCGCTTGACCCATACTAAATCCGGGCTTTTATCCTAAACTAGATTGGGTTTTTCGGACCTTATGAGACTCTATTTGATCCATTGCTGTTTCTCTTAAAAGCAATCATTCGAAACAAGAAAAGAGCTTATAAGAGCAACCCGAATGATACCTTCAGGTCCAGCTTTGTCCCTCGTGGGTGGTGGTGTTTTTCATCAGTCTTTGCTTAGTGGGTGTTGTCCAATTCTCTGAATGATAACGTCTCTCGCGATTGCACAAGCCAATTCAAGTGTAAACAACAGCATGAAATTTCTCCTATATGATTGGTTTTAGCTTCACCTTTGGATAAACAGGTTTTGTTTAACGTGTTTCAGTTATGTATGTTCTTGCATTGCAACATGCTTTGAGTGCCATTAAACTTTCTGAAAGATCAAATCCGAGGATCTTTAAGACTAGGCTAACTTAAAAGTCGAAACTGCAATAGCTCTTAGCATTAAAGTTGGTGTTGAATTGCCTTGCAGCCTCTCTTTTATCTTACATTTTATACTATTGTTCTTCAGATTCTAATGAAAAATGTTCTTGTGGACTAGAGGGAATGATGTGAATAAAGTTGATAAGAATTCTTCGCGGGGATGAAACAAGGTTTGAGAAGAGGCGTTTGTGCATTGTAAATAAGCCCCTATATTTGATTGCCGAAAACCTGAGACATTGCATAAGATATTGTAATATACCACTGAGATTCGGTAGTCTACAGCTCAAGCCTGCAAAATAATGTCATGGCCGTTCTTATCTTGGCCCCAATACAGAACTGAAAACTGCTCAAAACAAAAGGGGCATGGCCTAGTGCCAATTGTTTAAATTTGTGTAGGAATTGCGAACATGTAAGTCCCCGATTGAATAGGATGGCGAGTGACATTTTCATTGCTCTTGAAAAGCCTACTTTTTTATTCAATTCCCAAAATTCAACTGAGTCAAATGTAATCTTTCCTTTCTGTATCAAAAAAAAAAAAAGGTTCGATGAGATGATACCTCATTTGGCAGGCATCACCATGTAATTGAAACATCCCCTTACACTCTGGAAAACAACGGATAGAAACGGCACTACAGATTTCCACCACACCAACCTAGGGCGTTCCCTTTCAAGACTGCCCCTTTCTGGAGAGCTACACTACCCTTCAAATTTCCAATGCATTTACAGTTCTTAATTTGGTTCTGGTGGAACCACTTTCAAACTTCGCATCCACTCACAGAAACTAGGATCATCAAAATGAAGAAAACTGCTCTTCAGCTTCGTCCTTTGTTCTGGTGTCAGTGACCGAAGCTGTGGGAATCTTGCCTCCTGCACTCAAAAGCACAATCAAACAATTGCACAGAGTATCTTTCAGCACCTATATGAAGTAGACTTTCTTCATCAGGCACCCTCACCTGCTCATATGGAGGATCCTTGTGTGCAGGTATCAACCGAGAAACAAAGTATCGAGCTTGAGAGCTTCCTTCCTGTTTTCAATGAGATAAAAGTTTTATTTGGACATTAAAAAAAAAACAAGTAAATGGCGAAGACATAAAAGTTGGTGCAGAAAATAATCAAGAGAAAGGGACCTTGAATGCAAGGATACGAGGAGCTGGAAACCGTAATTCAGTGAGCTCTTCAGCTAAAGTTCTGCAAGCTGCTAAAGCAGCAGCACTTCTTCCTTCATCAGCACTTAGCTCAGCACCCTGTAAGTATTAACCATAAACTAAATGTTTTACATGAAGTTGCACAGAAGAGTTGGACAGGATTGTAATAATTGGAAAATATCAAATGCTTGACCAGCTAAAATAAAGGTTCCCAGGACCAACAAAAAGAAAAAGACAAAGCACTAAAAAGAAAGTGAAGTTACGTACCAACCAAATGAAGACATCAGTACCATGGTCAAGGACAACAGCTGTATCAGACTGCATAGCAAGGTCATATGCAGGTAGTTCCTCAAATGTTCCCCCTTCCCGGTGCATTAGACAACGAGGTGCTACCATTCGAAGTGAAAGTTCAAAAAATACATTCAAAAACAAATTCCGCAATACAGATCTCTCATCTTCATGGCCAACAATGCTTCCCAAAAGTGGGCCTCTTCTGAGATGAAAAAGAAGCTCGGGTAACAAAGAGAGTTCTTTAGGGAACCGATGAAGTTTTGACTTGGGTACTGCAGACCCGAACTTGAGAGCAATGTCTCTAATTCTTTCATCTATTGTTGCTCGCATATCAATTGCATCTGAAGGGTTTTTAGCTCGTAGAAGAGTTCTCTTGGCAATAAGAATTGCAGCAACTTCATTTTGAACACTATCAAGATATGCCGAAACACTGTCAACAGTAGGTAACCTAACAGTAATTACCCTTGAAATGTCAGCTTGATAAACATTCGAATATTGAGTCACAAATTGGAAAAACACAAAATCACTCTTGATGTCTGCTTTGATTTCCATGGAGAGTCCAAAGCTCTGTGTTTCTTCAACACTTAGCATTTGTATAGAAAGAGATGTGTCATTTTTAAAATTTTCCTGTGAGTCTATATGTGCTTCTTCACCAGGACCTACAACTTGAGTAATAAGGATATCATCAGAACAACGAATTTGCAATAAGCCATGGGAACCAGAAGCTCTAGAAGATGCCCTTTGCAAGTTTACCCCAAATGCTTCTCCAAAGTCATCATGAAGAACCAAAACACCCCCACAAGCTTTTACCAGTGGCTGCAAAATTGGAACACGAACAGGGCATGTTCCAGCACAGAGAACATCAATCACTGTATGTTGTCGATAAGCTTCACGACCTAGATTTTCCATCCATTTCAGGGCCATCTTTTCTAGATGAGGGTAATTTGGGTGAGTAAGGGAATGAGGAACAGATCCAGGGCCATATGTATTAGGTCCACCGGCACAAACTATTATCCTGCTATTACCTCCAGCCCTTTTGACCACTCCTCGTGTCATTTCTGCTATTGGTCCTTGGATTATGGCCAGAGCTACCTCAACAGCAGAGCCCAGGCATCTGTCTCTTGAAGCTTCTGGTATGCTCAATTTGTATGGCCTTAACGATGAGAATATTCTGTGAGCTACTTCCTTTGATGCATGCATAGGTGAAATGTAAACACCAGTTCCATATATCAGTGCTTTCAGGGACTCATGCGTAGGTGATTTGTCACCTGGAAGCACATCTGCATATGCCATTGATTCCTCTGAAAAATCATACACCGACACCGTACGACCATATAGGATGATCCCAATTCGTGTTGTTGGGGACAGTGCATCAGCAAATGCATGCAAGGAGCTCTGTAGATGCTGCAGGTGTGGCTCATCTAAACAATCATCTATAACAAGAAAAATGGGTGCAGACATTCTGGAATCAGAGACAGGAATAAAGCCAGGTCTCATGTTTCCAGTTTGAATATAGTCAACCATGGGTGATGACAATTCTGGAAAATTATGAAGATCCTCATTGCTCGGAGCTATGTATTCACCTTCACTTCCATTCAACATCCGACAAATTACACATTGCCACTGCCCTGAACCAAGCAGTATCTTGCAATAGAGATTTGCATAAGCTCCACAGTTGTGGCAGCGATGAGGTTCTCGCTGCACTATTTGGGCACCTGAAGAAATCTCTCTCCCGGGGGAAAAAAGTGCCCCGAACCCCAAACTGGGGACATTCAACAAATTTCTTTGCTTCAATACCTGCATCATAGAACAGAAGTTTTTATCAATCTATGCATATGTGATCACTAAAATAAACATAAATAAATTTATCTTCATGTAACATTTTAACATTTAGAACTTTCATTAGCAAAGAAAACCAAAATGAAGAACAGTTTTCTAAAAAGTTTCATCAACCAGACTGTGATAGGACGACATAACTTTTTTTTCCTTTTATAAACACTAAGCTCTTTCGCATCATTAAGTTTCTACTGAGGAATCAATAACGATCACACTACAATAAACAAACAGTAATGAAAATCGATACTCAAAGAGAATATTGTTTCTTTTGATTGAAAGAAATGAAAAATTTACCTTATGAGCTGAAAATAGAACGCATGGCGATCCCTCAACAGGCAATGATTCCTCTATGAGTTGGGGAACTTGATGATGAAGGTCCACTGACCCATTTGAAAAATGGGGAGGTGAGGATGTAGGCAATGGCTCACCGGCTGAGAAAGCAACTGGCTGAGGAGTTGCTGGAGATGTTCGAAACGGAACAGCTGCAGGCCGGACTGGTGAAGTAAAAATAGGAGGCCCAGGGGGAGTGCTTAAATGAGGATTTGAGCTTGCAGTTTTCATGTCACCAGCAGGTGACATTAAGATTGGGGGTCTGAGAGATGGAGAAGGCATCTGATCATGTTGGAACGAGGGAGGAGGAAATCTGGGGGCTCCAGGTAACATTGGAGGAGAAGGAGGAACAGGGTTTTTCTCGGGTTGGGGTGTTGGTGTGTGATGGTTTGGTGGAGTTATAGTAACAGAAAAACCAGCGGAAGAATGCGGTTGATTTGCCATTTTAAGCAAGAGCACCAAGATTTATTTGCCTTACAGCTATATCCCAACAATGTTAAAGACTATACGACAAACAAAAGCTTGGGAATTCAGTGTTTTGAATGGAAGCTTCATAAAGTTTAGGAATCGGTCACATATATGCGGAGTAATGGGTCTGATCAAGTCCGTTAGATAAATTCATGAGATAACGAAGTGGAAGAGTTTCGGAGCAACTAAAAACCTTGACATAATCGAAAACCCCGAAACGAGGAGGTGATGAACTTGGATTTCGATCGAAACCCAGCTCGCGATATTCCCAGTATAGTCAAATAACACCCTCAAAAACACAAAAAGTACTAACCATTTGCGATGTTAAAATCAGGAGGAATACAGCAACAATGGGCTGTCACGAACCTGATCTCGAGCTTCCTCTACCTCTGCACAATTGTACATGAACTTCCTCCTAAAGAAGAGAGAGAGAGAGATACACGAGACAATTACAAAGAAAGAAAAAGAAAAGACCTTGAATAAGACTATGTCAAAGAAAATGAGCTTAGGGTTCTTAAGCGAAAAGACGTACGGACGCAATACGATAAAATTAAGGTTGCAATTGGAAATTGGCGTACCTGAAAGGGTGGAGGGAGAGAGAGAGAGAGAGAGTAGCAGATATTGTTACTGTCTTAAAATGTCGAAAAAGAGAAGCACACAATACATGAATCTTTTGACTGTTTTAGGATATGTTTAGTTACATTTAAAATTTTTAATGGATGGTTTGTGTACATAATAGAATGAAATGATTGTAATATTAGAAATTATTATTTTGAAACACGTTAGTAATGTAATATAATAAAGTATTATTTAGAAGTAGAATTTATAATATAATATAATAAAAAATTATTTATTATTTATTATTTTATTTTAAACTTTTTAAATTAGAGATTATTCAATTTTATTGTTTCGGATTCTCCAATAGAATGAGAAGTATTATGAAATTCTCTTCTTTCAACTTATTTAAATATAAATCATTTTCTTAAATGATGAAATAATATTATATTTCATTCAATTTTATTAATAAATTCTTAACTAAACATTGTCTTAGGATTCTCAGTCTTGAGTTCCACTTAGAGATGCATTGTACTTAAACTTGGTAAATTACCTTCACTCATGTTCAACGTGGCTTCACTGCACGCTTGAGTGCAGCGCAGGTTGCCCAAAATTACACGTCCTTTACAGTGTTGAGTTTTTTAATTCTCACGTGTCTGGTACAGTTAGTGTTGAATAAGTCTTCCCCAGATATTTTTCACACCAGAGGAATTAGTCCAGTAGTTGAGATTCTTTAGGCTGAATATTTTCTTCTTTACGTGAACGTTTGTTTTTGTATTGCCTATTTAAAGGCACTGAAGCTTTCTTGAATAAGAATCACGCAGTATCGAAAGTTGCTTCCAATTTTTTCTTCTTGACTTGATTATAACTCCAACAGAAACAAGCAAACAAACGATTTTTCCTAGAAATAATTAGAAAACATGATCGAAACAAAAAGAAGCAAGTGATGGCACAACAAAATCATCAATCTGAAACTGAAAAGAATTGGAAGACAGAAGAATATGTTGCTGAAACTAAAGCAAATAATAATACCTCAAATAGATAGAGTAAAATTGAGAGATAGGAAAAAGAAGTAGAGGTGTTGTTGCGTTCTCTACTGCTGCGTGGGTCTGCTGTTGAGAGAAGAGTGGCATCATCTGCTGTAGTGATAGGGTTATTGTGTTGAAATCGTGGGTATTATTAGGAAGAATCTGATTTAAATGTTAAAAAAGAAGAGTAGTAGCTTTTGGAATTGAATTCACGTGAATTATGCCGTGAATTGGATTTACAAAGAGAGTGAGTTTTAATCCCACACGTTAATTCAATTTATGACTGTTTTTTTGTTCCAAACAGGTGAATTGAATTCAATGTTGTAATTGAATTCAATTCCCCATGTTCCAAACATGCTGTAAATGAGAATAACTTTTATATCAATTACACAATTAGATCAACAAAGTTTCTATTTTAATTTTATGACAAAAACAATACCAAAAATAAAAATAGACTCATCACTTTTGATATAAGTGCAAACCTAAATAGTCCTCTCCCGTGTATTTTTCGTACATAATTTAATTATAAATTTGTAAAACCTTTGCAATAGATATGGTTGTCAACGGGAGGGTTGGCATGTGCCATAGATGGCTTGGCCAAAAAAAATTTAGGAGCCGTCAATTCTCAGTTAGTCCGGTCATTTAATATATTTTTTTAAAATTTTATACATTTATTTTAAAAATTTTTGAAAAATTTGCAATTGTATATTTTAAAATTCATAAATTATAAATTATAGCATAACCATTTATAGTAAAGTGTAAGATGAAATTACCTATAAATTATACAAAAATATTTATATAAAATAAAAGATATAAAAATATTTATGAAGAATATTTAGCAATGATAATGCTGTCATAATTATTCCCTACAAACAAGAGAGTTTATTTTTAATTTTATAATTTTATTATAACAATTAATTATAATGTAAATTTTAAAAAATTTATTATCTAAGTACAATGAATTTATTTCAAATATTATTTTTACGTGTTTAATAAATTATTATATTTTTAATATGATTTTTAAAAAAATGTTTATTAAGTTTATAATATAATATTTTCAAACTTTTAATGTTTTTATAAATTAAGTACAAAACTCTTAATTGATGTAGTTGTTGTACTTTTAGTTATTGTTGATTTTTTTACTTATATAGTTGTATAAACATTATTGTCTTTTCATATTATATCTATTATTAAATAATCATTGTAAAATTTTATATGTTTATTACACATATTAAAAGAAATTAATTAATATCATTATTAATCTCAACACATTTAAACTTTTTTATTTTATTTTCATATTTACACAATTTATACATTATGCATATATGTATTTATATTAATCTTAAAATGAATTAATCACTTTATTAATCCTAATGTATCAATTCCAAAACAATATATAAGTAATTGAGTTATATAAATAAATATGTTTTTATAAATAATTTTGATATGTTTTTATAAATTATTATTTTTATTACTTTTGAAAATAATTCATTTTCTTTTATTCTAAAATCATTATATTCTAATTAATCTAAATTTATATTCATAATTTTTCTCCTTTCTAAATTCTAATAATGGAAGATTTATTCCTAAGTCACTCTAATTAAAAGTTTGTTAAGAGTAATTCTTTACTTTAAACTTCGATATAAGTTTAACTTTAAATCCTTCTCGTCCTTAGAGTGTTATAAGCATACTATATTTCATAAAATTTATAAATTATCAACTTTTTCTTTTTAATATAAATATTATGTCACACCGTTAAATTATAACAACATATAATTATGACATAATAAAGTTATTAATTTTATCGAATATTAAAGTACAAAATATTTATATCTTTTTATTTAAACCACTTAATATTTCATTTGAATAAAAATATGTCATTAAATGAAAGTGTAACATCAGTAAGTTCTTAATGTTTTAAGTAATATTTTAGGTATAATGAGCTAAATATTAACACAATTTGTGTTAGAAGTCATTAAGTCAGGTTTAGATTGAAGGGTGCTACATACATTTGCATATCATTAATGAGAAAATACATTTTAAAATTAAAATTTTGAGATGTATTTATTGATATGATTAATTAGGAATTTTAATTCAATTTATTAGAAATTTGTTGGGAAATTCATTAAGTTAATAGTTATAGTTAAGAATTTCAATTCAATTAATTATGAATTTTAATTTTACTTAAATAATTTATTATTTATTATAAGAGAGACTTGATAAAACCAAATTCATTAACTATAGAAAATTTTTCTGTACACGAATGATTATCTAAATCATTTTACAAGAAATGATACAATTTACATAATTAAGATAATATCATGTCGAATAGACTGGAGACTGGAGACTGAGAGAGCATCTAATTGACTAATTGTACTTGTTGGTAGGATTGTTAAAAGTTTGGATCAAATCATCTGTATGTACAAACATTATATATAGTAATATAATATTAAAATAAAAAGAATATTTAGTAAAGTAATATTAAATAAAAAGATAATTAAAAATACCTTCATCTTCATATATTTGATTAAAATAAACTTAAATTGGTCAATTAATTTCATTACTCCCCTCCGCATTAATACCTGTGGCTGTAGAAAAATAAAAAACACAATACTAGGTACGATAATATAAAGATAGATAAAATAAATATTTTAAAAGAAAAGAATTTACCATCAATATCTTCATTATTTAACCAACTTTGAGCACACATAAGGGCTTCCATAGTACGATAATGAGGTCGACCACGATGAGGAGCAATGACCTAACCACCAATACTAAATGCAGACTCTGAAGCAACGATGGATGATGGAATAACTGACAAGTCTCATGCAATGACTTGCAAGTTCAGATAGTTATGTCCAGACATCTTCCACCATGACAATATATTGAACAACTCACCTTCAGTTTCAGGAACACAACCAGCGAAAAAATATTTGTCTAACTCCATTGTATTGTAAGAATCTCTAGAACTTTTCTCTTTCAAATAATTTGAAAGAGAATCTATCAATAATGGGTCAGAATAAAAGGTCGAACATGAAACTAAAGTCGGAATTCAACTGCTTGCAACATTACTAAGATCCCAATCATAAGTTTGTTGCATTCTGACTTCATAATCATTAAATAATTGATACCATAATTGTTTCATGGTGTGTAGATGCTCTTGAGCTTTACCACTATACAATGCATTATAAATATACTCAGCCTCATCCATCTTATATCTATTAGAGAAGTGCTCTAAAGGCAATCACCTTTAGCACTTATTGTACAAATCATTTTATGATTAATAAAGGCATTTTTCATTATTTCGATGTTCATACACTTATGGATTTGATGTTGATCTTAAATTGAGTTAATGAAGTCCTTGATACAAAACATAGCATGGAAGAAATCATGATGAGAACATGATAATGAGATTCCTATCGTTTTTTTATTATGTTAGTATCTAAACTTTCCCTAGTCATAAGATTAATGAGATGGGATATCATTAATCCGTATAAACTAGCACATGTTATACTCCTTGATTGGATCAAGTAGTAGATCTCATAAGTTGTAGACATTAGTTGTATAAAGTTAACATGTAAATACTTACTAAGGGTAGTAAGTACATTGGATTGACCTATTATGAGAAAATAATATGGATATTCTATTCCACTATCAATGATAGTCTCATCATAGCAACGGTGTAAGTATCTTTTGACTTGAGGTGCTTATGGATATCCCAGATACTGATCCTGTGCTTTGACTCCATTCATCGGTGGCTTTTAGGAGTTACTCATAGGGTGGTGATTGGGTACCGCTTGAGGTATTCAGAGGTAATTGAATAGCCAATAAAGGATTTACCACTCCTGATAGAAGGAGATGATACCCATAGCCTCTTATTGGGGTCATTACTCTAGAGTCTCTGACTAGAGTAGATATGTTTCATAAAAAGAGTCTTCAATGATACATAGAGTAATGAGATCTTCAGAATAAGTTCTAATATCACTTGGAGAAGATTGGGAGTTGGCACTTTGACCATACTCTGAACCAAGTGGGTATAGATGGTGAAAGGAAGAATTGCATGGCAACATTGCATATGGAAAGGTTCGTAGTCAAACTGCTGACTTTCCGATCAATTAGGGGTCATGACGTGTTGCTAGATACCACTCTTGACTTACTGGAATTAAGTGTTAATTCAAGTAGCCAACATAACCGGGAACCTAATGGGTCACACACATAGGAGATCCAAAGGATCAATAAAATGGTCTTAAATGGTGATTCAAGATATGAGAGAGTGTTTTGGGATTGTATCGCGATGTGATTGTGGTAGAAAATGTTGCATATAATGGATTAGAAACAAGTGTTATTGGCTGCCAATTTGGCCATTAACTTCCCAAACTTCTATTAATGCATGCTATTTATGGTCATTAACTTCCCAAACTTCCATTAATGCATGTTATTCATGATCATTAGCTTTCCATAACTTCCATTAATGCATGCCATTCATGACCATTAACTTCCCATAACTCTCTAATGGGGGTTATGAGAGGCCAAATGGTGCAGAAAATAGAGATGATTTTAGTGCATCTTACGAAAGACACAAGAAAAAGAAAGGTTCTTTCTTACATACACTCTTTTTCTCTCTAACTCTCACAAGAGTTCTTGTCTTTGCTAGCTCAAAAAAAGAATTCTAGACATCTCCTGGTGAGGTTTTATCCTTTTATCTTCATGTGGACTTTCATTAGAGAGGTCTATGTTGATCGTTGTGGTTTACGACAACCCAACTTAGAGAAGATCAAAAAACGAAGGAGATCGTTGGAAATGTATGTAAATATCTTATAATTCATGTTTTTGTTTTTTATATCTATATGCATGAGTAGATCTAGTTTTTAAGGTTCTGTTTTATTTCCGCTGCGTGTATTTGATATATATATTATGTATGAGATGCGTGATCGGAACCCTACAAAGGGAAGAAGCACCGAACTACTTATACAACCACCACGTTCTCCATTTCTTGAAAGCTTACTTCTTGAGTAATGTTACTATCTGTCATGGTACAAAGACAAGTATGCTTTACACTCGCCTCTTCTGAGAATCTTGTGTATCAGAAAATGTAAGACAGTCTGTGACTGCTTTTAAAACAATTCCGCTGTGAGATTTGAGCTTAACGGGGAAAGAGTCTAGATACTGTTACAACTATTGTTTCAAAGGAGAAAAGGTGTTGTGAGAGAGTAAGGCTCCTAAGAAAAAAGCTGAGTGTGGTGCCCGTGGAGAGAAGGGCTTTGAAGTCTCGACTATCATACTTAGAACTTACCCATTGTCATAAGGTTCCTATGTTGTTCCACAATAGTCTACCAGACACTACAGTAATTTACAATCCGACTTTAGTTAGTCGATGATCTTCTTAAAGGTGTTGGTTTGGCTAGTTGGTTGCCATACTTTTCCTGTGTGCCCTTCGACGTCCTGTGTTGGTATTAGTTGTTTAAGTGATTTGGTATGTTTTCCCTTCACAACGCATTTTGAGGGGCTTAATGGTATCAGAGCCACTAGGTTTCGACCTGGGTTGTCCCACGTCACGAGTTTGAATTCCCAAATGATAAAGGGAGGACTCGTAGTACCATTGCGTCAAAGTTGCACAAGTGGAGCGTGGTGGTTGCTTAAGTGATTTGGTATGCCTTACCTTCACTTGCGTATACTCTGATGACGCAATGACACTGCAAGTCCTCCCTTTATCATTCGGGGATTCGAACTCGCGACGTGGGGCGACCCAGGCTGAAACCTAATGGCTCTAATACCATTAAGCCCCTCAGTAGTAGTAGTAATTGTTGTACTAGTAATAGTAGTAGTAGTAGTAGTAGTAGTAGTAGTAGTAGTAGTAGTAGTAGTAGTAGTAGTAAAAAATAATAATAATAATAATAATAATA
>JANITX010000010.1:43173164-43185218 GCA_027564395.1 Erythroxylum ulei | reverse complement strand
GATGAATCTCTTAAGAGGTAAGCAAGAAAGGAGCAAAGGATTGGCACTACAGGTGGAAGCAAGAAAAAAAGGTGAACGGAAGGCCAGAAGAATTCAGTGTTATGAATGTCAGGGGTTTGGACATCTTCAATCCGAATGCGCTAACACATTGAAGAAACAAAGAAGAAAGTCTTTCACAACCACCTGGAGTGAAAATGATTTTGAAAGTGATTTGGGCAGTGAAGAAGAATTAGCAAACAATGCTGCATTAGTTGCATTACAAAGCAAAAATCCAGTTACTTGTCTAACAGTAACTGAAAAGGAAGTAACTGATAGCAGAACAGGGAGAAAATTTGAAAATTTCGAAATCAGTTCAGCTCGGGATATAATATCAGACTATGACAGTGACAAAAGTGGTCCTGATGATAAAAATGGGGATATTTACGAGGATTACAAGGTTTTGTATGAAAAACGGGTGAAAAGGTATAAAAAGAATGAAAGATTGAAGGAAGAGAATCTTTGCTTGAAAAGCACTATATAAGAATTATAAAAGAAGCTGATGTTAATGTCGGATAAACTTGGTAAAGTTAGAATGAAATTGACAAGTATTGAAAAGGGATTGAGGATGTTGAATGGAGGCACGAAAAAATTAGATAAGTTGATTGAAATTGGTAAGGTTAAAGGGGATCTTCAAGGCATAGGCTATAAAGGCGAGTGTTTTAAAGTGAATGAAGAAAAAGTTGAAATGTCCAGATCAGCGCAAAAGGTAGAAGTAGGGACGGAGCCACAGTGGAGGCAAGTGGGGGCACTTGCCCCCACTGGTTCCAAAAAATTTGACATAAAAAAATTATTATTTTAAATTTTTAACTCATAAAAAAATTAAAATTTTGCTTTCATTAAAATTTTGCCCCCACTAATTTTTTTTTTTTGCCTTTAGTGAAATTTTGCCCCCACTCAAAAAAAATTCTAGATCTGTCCCTGTCTGTGAGGGATGCATGGCTGGAAAGCAAACAAGACAATCGTTTCCGATAGGTAAGTCAAAAAGAGCGGAAGATATTCTTGAACTCATCCATGCTGATCTATGTGGTCCAATGAGAACAGAATCATTAGCTGGGAATAAATATTTTCTTCTATTTACTGACGATGTTAGCAGGATGAGTTGGGTATATTTCTTGAAGCATAAATCAGAAACTTTAGAGTATTTCAAGAAGTTCAAGGCCCTTGTGGAAAAACAAAGTGGAAAAGTTCTGAAAATACTCCGTACTGACAGAGGAGGTGAGTTCAACTCAAAAGAGTTTGAAGCTTTCTGTGATGAGCAGGGAATAAAGAGACAACTTACAGCTCCTTATACTCCCGAGCAAAATGGTGTGGCCGAACGGAAGAATCGGACCATCATCGAAATGGCTCGATCTATGTTAAAACAAAAGGGAATGCCTGATTGTTTTTGGGCTGAAGGAGTTGCTACCGCTGTTCATATCTTAAATATTTCTCCAACTAAGGCAGTATGGGATCAGACCCCTTACGAAGCATGGAGCGGAAGCAAGCCCTCGGTAAGTCATCTACGAATTTTTGGGTGCATCTGCCACGTTTTACTTACTTTAGATCGACACAAACTGGACAAGAAGTCACAGAAGCATGTTTTTATTGGTTATTGCTCTAAATCTAAAGCTTACCGACTTTATGAACCCTTAAGTGGGAAAATTATTATTAGTCGAAATGTTGTATTTGATGAGCAAGCTAGTTGGAATTGGAATACCAAAGACAACAATCAAATTCTTCAAGTCGTGATTGAAGAGGAACAAAGTGTACTTGAGCAAGACAAGCCCCAAGAAGATGATCCAGAAAAATCAAGATCAACTTCTTCATCCGAAGAATCTTCTCCAAAACATTCAGGTTAACTCCGCAGAAGCGATCGTGGTCGAGTTCCTCGACGTCGGTTTGAGATTGAGGGGGAGACTACTCAATCGTTGGTCCTTTATGTTGGGGATCCAGTCACCATAGAAGAAGCCATGGAAAGAGAAGAACGGAGAATTGCAACGAGAGAAGAACTGTCGGCAATCCAAAGAAATCAAACATGGGAGTTGGTCGATCTTCCTGAAGGTAAAAATTTAATCAGTTTGACGTGGATTTTCAAAACCAAATATTTGGCAGATGGAAGTATTCAAAAGCATAAAGCAAGGCTAGTGGTAAGAGGATTCACACAGCAACAAGGAATTGATTACGAAGAGACATTCTCTCCAGTAGCGAGATTTGAGAAGGTGAGAATAATTCTTGCAGTTGCAGCTCAAAAATAATGGAAAGTACATCAGTTTGACGTTAAGTCCGCTTTCTTGAATGGCGAACTGAAGGAGGAGGTATATGTGAGCCAACCACCAGGTTTTGAAAATAACGCTGAACAAAACAAAGTATTTTGCTTGCGGAAAGCTGTCTATGGGCTTAAACAAGCACCGCGTGCTTGGTATAGCAAGATCGATGAGTTCTTTCACAAGAACAGTTTTGAGAGGAACTTTCATGAACCAACGCTCTATGTGAAAAGGCAAGGTACCAATAATTTGCTTATAGTGAGTCTTTATGTGGATAATATGATCTATATCGACTCATCCTTACAAATTATACATGAGTTTCAAGCTTCAATGAAAAAGATGTTTGACATGACGGATTTGGGAGAATTGCAGTATTTTCTAGGACTGGAAATTATTCAAACTCAGGAAGGAATTTTTATGTCACAAAAAAAATATGTGGAGGATACATTGAAAAAGTTTAATATGCAGGGGTGCAAGATCGCTTCAACACCAATGAATATCAATGAGAAACTGAAATCAAATGATGAAACTGGAGTGACAAATGCAAGAATTTATAGAAGTCTGGTTGAAAGGTTAATATATCTTACGCATTCGAGTCCAGATATTACTTATACTGTTGGTGTTCTATCTCGATTCATGCATAGCCCAACAAGGCACCATTTTGGAGCTGCAAAGAGAGTTCTACGATATGTAACAGGTACGAAAGGTTATGGAATTTGGTTTTGCAAAACTGAAAATTTCAGGCTTAAGGGATTCACAGACAACGATTGGGCCGGCTCTATGGAAGACAGGAGAAGCACTTCCAGCAGTTGTTTTGTTCTGGGTACAACTGCTATTTCTTGGAGTTCGAAGAAACAGGCCACAGTAGCCTTATCCTCAACAGAAGCTGAATACATAGCAGCTGCTGCAGCCAGCTGTCAAGCGGTGTGGCTAAGACGAATTCTCAGTGACTTGGGGCATGAACAAACTAAAGCTACCGGCATAAAATGTGACAACAAATCAGCGGTTATGTTGGCAAAGAACCCAGTACACTACAGCCGAACCAAGCACATCAAAATCAAGCACCACTTCATAAGAGAGCTTATTGCAAAAGAAGAGATTCAGTTGGAAGAGTGTCGAAGTGACGAGCAAATTACAGACTTGTTGACAACAAGTCTACCTCAAGTAAAACATGAGGAATTTAGCGCCAAATTGGGACTTTCAACACTCGAATGAAGGGGGAGTGTTGAGTTTTTTAATTCTCACGTGTCTGGTACAGTTAGTGTTGAATAAGTCTTCCTCATATATTTTTCACACAAGAGGAATTAGTCCAGTAGTTGAGATTCTTTAAGCTGAATATTTTCTTCTTTACGTGAACGTTTGTTTTTGTATTGCCTATTTAAAGGCACTGAAGTTTTCTTGAATAAGAATTACGCAGTATCGAAAGTTGCTTCCAATTTTTTCTTCTTGCCTTGATCATAACTCCATCGTACAGGATTGACATTTTGATTTGATTTTGATCCAATTAAAGTCGATGATTGGGATGGGAGTGTGGAACGAGCTCGGTTTGACTCGAAGTTAATAGACAATGCCGGAGTTGATTAGGCCATGGACTCGAAAACTCAGAAAATCAGTGGTTTAAGACTCCACGTTTGTTAAAACATAAACGACGTTGTTTTGCTATATAAGCAAAACGACATAATTTTTTGGATATGTTTTGTAATATGATAAGGCTAAAATGACGTGGTTTTGCGTTAAGAGCAAGATGATGTTATTTTAATCTTATTTTTTAAGCTTTATCTCACAGTAAAATGACGTTTTATTCTAGGTTAACTTGCAATTTTTTCCCCTCCCTCTCCTTAGTCCTTACTGCTATCACCTCCTTCGCTCCTTCCTCGCGTCCAGATTCCTTCTTCGTTGGTTTCATCTTCATTAATCTCCGAATCTCCTTTGTCTGAGTCTTCGCCCACTCATCGCCCAACCTCTCTCCATTGATCTCCATCGCTTCGCGGACCCATAACCACGCTACAGTCCTACAAGCCTGCAACTCTCACTATTTGCCACCCACACAATCACTCTTTTCTCCTCTGTTTTCTCGTATATCTTATTCACCACCCACCAAGGTAACAGGTAAGTCCTCAATATTGTTGTCTATGGATGAATTCATTCAATATTCTGGATTTGGATTGTTGTGACTTATGAAAGTATAAATTTTTAGTTTGTAACTGTTTACGAAAATATCAATGGATGAATTGATTCGATATTATGGTTTTGGATTATTGTGAGAATATAAATTTCTAGTTTGTGGCTGTTTATTTGTGTTTTCACAAACTCGTGTATGTGACTACATAAGTCAGTGTGAAGTTTTATAATTTAATTAACACAAGTAGAAACAATACATAGCAAAAAGTTCATTCAACTATAGTTATAATTTCTAAAGTCAATAAAGTTAAGTATTTAGCTTTTTAAATTCCAATCCTTTCAATATCAAAATTTATCATCATCATCATATATATATAGAACAATATACTCCTACATATAATTATGATTAATTATACTTTAATTATCTTACTTTATGTTAAATGCCTATTAAAGTATATGTATACATGTAAAGGTCCATAAATAACTTATATATGTTGATTGTTTCAGATGGATGAGAATATTCCTTCAATGGACAATTCTAATCCGTATCGAAGAGTATGCAAGTGTAAACTTTTAATCTTGTACCAAATGAAGATAGAAGTCCAAGTCCACTGAAAAGTGATGCTTGGAATCACTTCAACAAGAATAGATCAATGGACATAGTAGAGAATGTCGAATGTAAATATTGTTGCAAGATATTGGTCGGGAGTTTAAACGGTGAAACATCTCATTTAAAGAGATGGATTCGTGTAATGGAAAGAAGATCGTATCGGGAGGTCAAACATTTTTTTACGCTTAACGTCATGAGAGGAAATAATGAAATGACTGTTACAACTTATGACAATAATAGATCAAGATTTCTTATAGTTTTTATGGTAATTGGTGATGAATATATACTATCTATAGTTGAAAGTAAAAGATTTAAGATGTTGCCTCACTGTAAGAACATTGTCGAGTATTGAAAGACAGGTTGTCATAGTCAATAACCAAAAGAAGGGCTATATAGTAGTGATGACACATTATATTGACAATGACTGGATTCTACGCGGTAGACTTATGAGGTAAATTATGTTTTTTAATATTGTTATCATTTATTTTTTAATTACGTGATGATTGATATTAGGTCATATTTGTGAATGGTAGGTTCATTTATGTGTCCACACCACATACAAGTGAAAGGTTGACAACCGTGTGGGTCGAGTGTTTGATAGATTAGAATATCGATACCAAATTATCCACTATAACAGTTGATAATTGTAGCACGAATGATGTTATGATTGAAAAAGGTGAAGAATACGTTACGATTTAGGAGCTTGTTGGTTAGTGAAAGGTTGTTTCATATGCATTGTTTTGTGCATATTTTGAATTTGATTGTGAATGATGGGTTGGAGATGATAAAGGAAGCCGTGGATTTGATTTGAGATAGTGTAGTATATTAGAGTGCAACACGTAAAAGAATTTAGAAATTTGAAGAAATTGCACGATAACTATGTATTCCAAAGACGAAGAAGTTGGTTTTAGATTGTCTAACTAGATAGAAGTCAACCTTTAAGATGTTGGAGTCAACGATCCAATATGTTGAGGTATTTGCCATACTGTGACAAAGAGATTCTTAGTACATTTGCTTGCCTACAAAAGACCAATGAAAGTTGGTTAGATAACTTTGTGCGAAGTTGGAAGTATTTTATCCTACTACTGAATTGTTCTTAGGAATAAAATATCCAACTCCTTACAATTGCTTTAGCAATATATGTGAGATCAAGAAGGCTTTATCTGATTAGATGTTTGATGCTAATAAGGTGATCTGAGTTATGGTATAGTAGATGATGGAGAAGTTGAATTCTTATTAGTATATGGTTGGACATACAATTGTAGTCATCTCTATATTGGACTCGAGATATAAGACGAAGGGGGGGGGGGGGTGTTAAGAGCATGTTGATATCATTAAACCATTATAATATGATTTGTTTAATGATTGTCAACTCAGATTAGACAAACTTCAAGATCGAGATCATAGTAGTTTAAGTTGTTTAGCTCCGATTTTAGGTTCAGGTTTAGACTCATCTTGTAAAAGCTATTTATTACTTTCATTTACAAAATTTATAAAAGAAAAAAGAGCTAGAACTTCGTACAATATGATAGAATTGCATAAATATTGTATGGAAGATTGCATGGCCAAAAGTGAAAGTGTGCAGTTTGATGTATGATCATAGTGGAAGAATCATAGAAATAATTTTGCGATCATGTAAGTAATTGCACTAGACCTATTACTAATTTCCTCATTTGCTTCGCAGTTTGCTTTTAGCATTAATGTTCATGTCCTCATCGTGCTCGACTTCACCCTTATTCTGTGTAAACCCTTAGGCTTGTTCGAATTTGGTTAGACGATGAGGGTATTGAGGGTAAACTCTTTTTTTTTCCATGATATATCAATTTCGTCTATTTTTTGTACTATCTTAGCTTATATTGTTTTTAAAATTTGTATATTAATACAACAACTGGTATTGATGTTGAAGTTAATAGTCATAGTCATTCAACTAAAAAAGATTTTGATAAAATATTTGATGATGAAGTTCTATTTAGTTTTTTATTAATAATTAACATGGGCTCAATATTTATTTAATTTTAATATTCCAGTACTCATATGTTTCTACATGTAGATGAAGTGATGCAAACTATTGACAATCCTGACTATAATGATGAGCTACTATCCCCTTTCTTGAACTCTAGGTTTGCTATTTTGATCTTTATTATTGGAATATTCATTTAGTTTTTCATTTATTGCATTAGTTTTTTTTATATAATTGAAGATATAATTATTTTAATTGTGTTTTTTTTTAGCTTCTGGACTTCAATCAATATCTACTATCCTACTGGTTCTACTCTCCACTCTCTACTCCAACATTATTTGATGATTTCATCTTGAATTTTTGTAAAATGCATCAATAAAAAATTTAGATAATCTTTTTTTGTAAAGTATGTCATCAATTAAATTAATTTGTATTTCTAATCAATTAAATGTGTTTCCCATAATCTCAAGATTTCTATTCAATTAAATATAAAAATGAACTTTTTTCTTTCTCAATTTAGGCAATTTTCAATTACGAAAAACTTATTCATATGTATCTTAATTATTTATAATATTAATTATTGATGTGTAAAAGAATATACATTCACCTTATTCATTTTATCATTTTTATGTACTCTTTATATATATTCATTCATCAAAATTCTAAAATCTCATTTTGTATTAATCAATTAAATGAATTTCTCATATTATTTATAATCTTTTTTTGTTCATTTCGTTTATAAATGAATTTAATTTTATCTTATTCATTTTATCATTTTTTGTATGTTTTATGTATTTATTCATTAAAAAGCTTAGTTTTATTAATCAATTGTAATTCTTATCATCAATTAAATGAATTTCTCATATTATATATAATATTTATTTATTCATTCCCTTCATAAATAAATTTAGATTCATCTATTCATTTATCATTTTCTGTATTGATTAATTAAAAATCTCATTTTTTATTAATCAATTGTAACTTCTATCATCAATTAAATGAATTTCTCATCTTATTATAATTTTTTGATCTCATTTACTTTATAAATAAATTTAGTTTCATCTTATTCATTTTATTATTATTTTGTACGTTTTATGTATTCATTCATTAAAAATTTTTCATTAATAAATTGTAATTTGTATCATTAATTAAATGAATTTCTCATATTATATATGGTCTTTTGTTGTTCATTTCCTTTATAAATTAATTTAATTTCATCTTATTCATTTATCATTTTTTGTATGTTTTATGTATTCTTTTATTAAAAATCTCATTTTTATTAATCAATTGCATTTTGTATCATCAATTAAATGAATATCTCATATGATATATAATCTTTTTTGTTCATTTCCTTTATAAATGAATTTAGTTTTATCTTATTCATTTTATCATTTTCTGTATGTTTTATGTATTGATTCATTAAAAATCTCTTTTTCATTAATCAATTATAATTTGTATAATCAATTAGTGAATTTCTTATATTATATATATTCTTTTTGTTTATTTCCTTTATAAATGAATTTAGTTTCATCTTATTTATTTTATCATTTTTTGTACATTTTATGTATTCATTCATCCAAAATCTCATTTTTCGTTAATCAATTGTAATTTGTATCATCAATTAAATGAATTTCGCATATTATATATAATCTTTTTTGTTCATTTCCTTTATAAATGAATTTGGTTATATCTTATTCAATTTATCATTTTTCTATATGTTTTATGTGTTCATTCGTTAAAAATCTCATTTTTCATTATTCAATTGTAATTTGTATCATCAATTAATGAATTTATTATATTATATATAATCTTTTTGTTCATTTCCTTTACAAATGAATTTAGTTTCATTTTATTCATTTAGTTTCATCTTATTCGTTTTATCGTTTTTTGTATGTTTTATGTATTCAATCATTAAAAATCTCGTTTTTCGTTAATTAGTTGTAATTTGTATCATTAATTAAATGAATTTATCATATTATACATAATCCTTTTTGTTCATTTTCTTTATAAATGAATTTTGTTTCATATTATTTGTTTTATCATTTTTCTGTTTGTTTTATTTATTCATTCATTAATCATTTTTCATTAATCAAGTTGTAATTTGTATTATCAATTAAATGAATTTCCCATATTATATATACTCTTTTTTGTTATTGGTTTTACCTATAATATTTATTTAAACTTAATTATATTTGTTTATTTTACATAGTATTTAAAAAATGTACAACAAATCATTTTTATTCATCTTATTATTTTATATATGTTAATATATTCATTCACTAGAAATCATTTTTCATTAACCAATTAAATTTGTGTAATCATTCATTAAACGAATCATTTTATAACTAAATTATACATTTTCCAAAAAAAAATTTAAAAATTAAAAAACGAATCTGCTCGACCTTGATTGTAACATTCAACCCCCGACGGGAAGGGTAAAATAGTCATTTGGCTAGGGGTGATCGTAGTTAAGACTGATTTGGCATTGTTATGCATACTGGTATTGGTCAACAGTGAAATATGTGAACATGACAATAACTGTACATGCATATATGACATTCCCGGTATTTGGGCCTAAACGAAATTTTATTGTAAATAATGTGGAAATTGTGTTTGAAAAATTTATTGGAGTGAATTTTTGTGTGTTTTATATTGTACGGGAATTATAGAAAATTTTCTGAAATTTTCCGGGAAAAAATTTCCGGACCAAGTGGCGAGCCGGTTGGTTTTAGTACTGATATTTTCTGTTAAATGGACTTGAGCTATTGGGTTAGTTTGGATTGTTCGTGGGACCATTGAAATTGCTTTAAGGGATGTAATTTTTCTATTGGAATTAATTGATTAAAGGTTATTTGTCTTTTGTTTTTTTTGTCCTTTTGTACACTTGGCCTACACCATTTAATGCACTTGTTTTGTGCCTATCCCATGGATTTCGGTAACTTCTTATTAAAGGAATGAAAAAGATGAGTTTTACATTCATCCGAAACTCCTTCTTTCCTCTCCAATTGATGGTCTTTAAGTTTCTCCTCTTCCTTCCACTTGGTTTTCTCCAAAAAGGGCCTAGCATACACTTCTTCTTTTTTTTGGCATGATGATAACCGTGTATGAGGAGTTGAAAGTAGAGTAAATGGAGAAGTTGATGTATTATTGAAGAGGGAAAAGCTTAGTAGGTAAGATGATGTTTTAAACTTTACTTATGCATTTAATTATGCATTTCATGAATGAATTAGTAGTTAGTTGCATTGATTGGAAGTTATTGTTCATTAAATATGGTTTATGATGCATTAGGGTCATGAAACATATGGGTTGAATTGTTGGGTATGTTTGTGTAAGACATAAATAGGTTAAGATGATTAGTGTGTGGATTGCATAGTTTGAAGTGATTTTAGTGATATTAGATGACTAATACTTAAAAGAAAATGATTGAGTATGTTGCTGAAATTTTATGGGTTATGTTGAAGTGAAGTGTTTGATGAAGGTTTGGTTGAATGAATGAGTTAAATTGAGTGCTAATTGAAGTAGAATTGACATGGGAATGATAGGAAGTGAATGAAGTATCAAAGCTGGAAAATTGATTTTTGTACCTATTGCAATGTTTTGATCATAACTAATTGAGTAGTTAAGCAAATGAGGTGAGGTTTGGACCAAATGAAACTTTAGTTGATTGGCTACAATTTCTTGTGAAATAGAGGTTGTCTAATTGTAGCTTTAAGAGGTTGAATTTTGGCTTGGAAAGTTAATGCTATGGGTTGTATGAACAGTAATCCGAAAGTGATAATCTGAAACTTTGGTGATTTTTCTAGATTTATGTACAAGGAATTAGTGAAAATGGTCTTCATGAAAGTTGAAGCCTATCATGTTAGCTTTCCATTTCCACTAATTTTGCAATTGTTCAATCTGTATATTGGGAGATATGAACTGTTGAATCTTGACTGATTTTGTGCATTTTGTTGAAACCTACCCATCAGTGTAGGTTTTGTGAGCATTGTGATTAAAGGCAAATTTAGAGATTTTTTTTATTTGAATTGGCACAAATGATCTTCTGGAAAGTTGTATAGGAAGAAGTTATCTATAAAATGCGATATAGTATGTTAATTTGGGATAACAGAATTGGGACTTATGAATTTTCAAAGATTAGACTGAAGTTAAGTCATTGACTAGTGGTCAGGGCAGAAACTTGCATGACAGTTTTGAGCTTGTTAGAGATGGAATTGGCTTTTAAGTACTTCATGAGAAGTGTAGTATTGTGTTTGATCTTTTCAGGGGTATAAAGTATGCAATTGTTTGACATTTTTCCAAGGAGTTATGATTGTTAGAAAATGACTGTTCAGTTCAGGTCAACTGTATGGGCAGCATCATTGTTTGAATTGTTTGACCTATTTAAAAATTTAATTGGGATACATGTTGTTCATGAAAGTTGTAGGACACATTCTGATCTTTCAATTGGCATTTAGTTTGTAATTTGTGGCAAAAGAAACGGGAAGTTATGGATTTTGGAAACTACTATACTGTTTTGCAACCCTATGACTAGGCAGTGGCATTGATTGGATTTTTGACACCCTTAGGGGTGAAATTGATTTTTATGGGCTTCATGAAACTTGTAGAGGTTTTCCTGATCTTTCCAATGAGATATGGTTTGTAATTTTCTGAATTGTATGCAAAGAGTTATGGGTATTTGAATTTCGGATGGAAACATGGAAAAAGGGAAGGAATAAAAGCAGGAGCTCGCGATCGCGAGATGATGGTTTGAGTTACGGCTCGCGGGCGCGAGCCGGTCGAGATCGCGAGCGGCTGGTTTTCAGCCGGCACTCGCCTCGCGAGTGCGACGCGACCGTTTCCGGCTCCGACTCGAGAGGGCGACGCCTCGCGAGTGCGAGATGGAATTTTTATTTTTATTTATTTAATTGGTTTTGAGCTTCTTTTGCTCATATCTTTTCCATCCGACATCCGATTGACCTGATTCTTGAGGCATCGGATTCGTAGAATATTGAATTTCATTTTATGAGAAATTGGGAATTTTTGGACGGGAAATTGACGGGTGTCCGGGAAATGGTGCTTTAGTCACTGTTTTATTGATTTTT
>JANITX010000010.1:43064628-43079502 GCA_027564395.1 Erythroxylum ulei | reverse complement strand
TAGGATAGTCTAGAACCAACAATCCAATAATTCATAATCAGTTAGGTTAGCATTAAGGATAGGTAAAATTCCCTTTCACTCAATTGGTAATTTCCTTCGGTTGATTCTTGGGTGTGTTGCAAATTGCTTAATAATTAGTACTTTCATATTTGATTCTTAATTTGATTGATTAAATTAAATTCTCCTATTAGTTTCGTTGCATCTTAAATTTCTGTTATTTGTTTTTAGCCTTAGATTTTAGGATTAGATTAGTTCCCTCCTTATGGGATTGACACCTTTAGTACTAAGCTAACCAACTGTGCACTTGCAGATTATTGAGGGTTAATAATTAAAACTTACACACAACCAAACCACAATCATGGGGATGCAAGCTTACTTAGCTTTGTTGATAAACTTCCTGTATGGAATGCCTTCTCGACAATTCTGGCGTATAATCAACAGTGATGGTGATTGTAACCTGAGTAGATCCAAGGCTTCATCTCTATAACACTAGACACTAAGATATGTACTTGGAGTTCTAAGTGACACGTTAAGCGGATAAGTGACAGCTATGATGTTGTCGAGAACTTGTATGAGTTTTATCTTTAGAGCATGAGTGAGAGGGTGCCAATACACTGGGCATGCATTAGCCTAATTTATCTATTGTTAAAGCAAGAAGAGGAAAGTCCACTTGATCTGCGTCAGACCTTATGTGAATAAATGGTTGGGTGGTTTGGTTGTGTGTAAATTTACATTACTAACCCTTGATAATCCACAAGCACATGATTCGTTAGCGTAGTACCAAAGGTGTCAATCCCACGAGGAGGGAGTTAATCTAATCCTAAATTTTAAGGCTATAAATAATAATAGAAATTCAAGTTGCACGAAACTAATACGAGAATTTAATTCAATCAATCAATTTAAGAATGAAAAATGAAAATAGTGATTACTAAGCAATTGCAACACACCCAAGAATCAACCAAAAGAAATTACCAATTAAGAGAAAGGGAATTTTAGCTATCCTGAATGCTGACCTAACTGAATATGAATTATCAGATTGTCGGTTCTACGCTATCCTAGGGTTGATTACTTTCTCTTGAGTTATAACTATCAACCCTAAATCATAAACCCTAATTAGATTATAAAGGTTGCAATCTCTCAATTCGCATCCTATACAAAATCCTATTTAGTTGTAAGGTTCTTTAATAAACTATCAAAAACCTATGCAAGATCTCTCTTCGCACAATTTCTCGATCTGATTCAATTCTTGTCTCTATTAAATCACCTAACTCTCGTTAGTCCAATTTAATCGTTTTTCATTTGATTCACCCTTTCAGTTTATTACCAAATTATGCAATCGCAGAATCAAACCACAATAGATCAAATAAACACATAAACAATCAGATTTTCATTAATTAAATAATAAAATTTCGAAAGTGAGTTTAGAACATCCTCAACATTCTAGATCCTATCATCAACTGTTCAATCCAATTATATACAATAATTAAATTGAAATTAAACAAGAAATACAATCAAAATGGATGATGGGAGGCAGCGACGTTGGGAAACCTCCTGATTTGGGAAGTACGTCGAGTCAACTTCTTCTCTTCTTCTCTCTTCCTTCTTCTCTTCCTCTATCTCTTGATGATTTATCTCTAGGTTTCTCAAGGTGGCTAATGCAAAAGCTCCTCTGCCTCTTTTTTCTTGTTCTTTAAATATCCTTTTGCATTTTGAGCAGTCCCAGGGTTTTCTCAGGGTTCAAAAGGTCCAAAAAATCTCTTGAAACTTAAAATTCTTAAGTGTCTGCGTGTCTACTCGATGCAGGGCCACAGTCGTGGCCCTTTTCCTGGGCTTCTTTCATGATTGTGGCATGTATCTGGTGCTTTTTTCACAATCATGGGCTGTTGTTTCGGCCCGAATGTCTCTATGTCTTCTCCTTTCTTTGATGTTGTCCGTAAAACACTAGCAAACACATCAAAGTACCTCAAAAATATAATATTTAAGCTCAAAGACTTGTACTAACCCATAAAACACTTAAAACATAAATAAATAACAATCCAATATAATTCTAACCTAAACATATACTAAATGATTGAATTAACAACTAAACACATATCAAACTATGCCCTAAAACACGATGTAATTTACACTTATCAACATCCCCACACTTAAATGTTTGCTTGTCCTCAAGCAAACAAAACAACAAACAACACAAAATCAAAAAACACATAATGCAGTAATGAGACAATGGCTTTAGCTTCATGGAATAAATTTAATTTTAAACACAACCATTCAGGTTGCTCCAAATCATTAACATGCAAAATCCGCATCTAGATGCTCTGAGCTAAATATACATATTAATGAAAACTTAAATGTCAAGTTTATTCACCCTTTTCAATTGTACACACACATTAATAATCATTTGATCCTTCAAACTCTGTAACTATTCCTAAGTACATTTTCATGAAAAGTCAAGCTAATTATAATTTCGATAGGTTTTTATTAGAAAACACACTTTTTATTTTTATTTTTTATTTATTTACTTTTTATGCACATGGGCTTAGTCTTTTACAAGGTGGCAAACATTGGCGATGAATGTTGATCCAGTTACTCGACTAAGTCATGTTTTTATTAAGCTGCTTGGTTGGAACGTCATTATAGCCTTTTAATGCCGAGGCACACATTTGTGATACATGTCGATCCGATTACTCGGCTACATCACATTCTTAACTGGCTACTAGCCTTATTTATAACCCAAAGGCCAGCGGAATAGTTATTTTTTAAAAATTCACAAACACACTTTTCTTTTACTTGATGCCTACCTTGTTGCTTTAGCTACTTTTTTTCATGAAAAAATACAAGCAAAGCTACTTTAGTCGAAAGACCTATAATTATGAATGAATGTGACAATTTAGAGGGTGATAAACTAACACTAAATCCTAATTAACTTGCATATTTAGCCAAAGAGTCCAAATCACTAATTTCGTAAGTTACTGACTCTTTACAATCTAATAGATTATGTTCACAATTGAATCAATTTCAATCCATCTAATCCATTGACACATTCACACAATTCACAATATTCACCCTAAATAAACTATCATTCACTATGTAAAATTTACACTCAACGTAAAACACACAACCATCCCCACACTTGAAGAACACATTGTTCCCAATGTGAGAAGGAGGCAAACAAACACATATGGTGAGAAGTAGCATAAAATAGAATTAAAAAAACAAAAATGAAGACTATATTTAAAAGAAAAGGGTTATAAACAATGTCTTATGGTGATGGAGGTGAGGGTGGTGTCAGAGGTGGCAGTTGTACACCTTGAGCCTCGAAGTAACGATGAATCTGACGTATATCCTGTCTTTAACGTCGTTGTGTGCAAGTCATCTACTTCATCTTTCTAGAGTTCTTCGCAAGTGTTTCTGTAATTACCTTGGTATTGGTGGAGATTATATCAAGCACTTTCTTCCATCCAGGTTCCTCGGTGTATTCTTCCTCTTCGGACTCCTTGCTAGTTGAGTCCTCCTCTGCCTGCTGAGGTGGTGTTGTGCTAAAGCTCACCTGACTAGCCTTGATCTTCATATGAGTCTTTTGGCTAATGTCCTGGAGTTCAATTTTATGGGACTTAAGGATTTTAGTACGCTATAAATGATGGTGTTTTAGAAAATTCGGGAGGTAGACAATTAAACCACTACAATCCATGCCATAGTGCTTAGCAATGACAGAAACCAGGTACCCCATACCCAAATTGTTTCTCCTCTTGTGCAAAGTCACAACAATAGCATTTAGCACATGTGTGGAGGTGAACATTGGGATGTTATGATCCATGCACCACAATAGGAAAAGTTCTTTTGTTGGGCACTTGTTAGTTTTTGATTTGTCAACAAACCATTTGACATATGAATTTATGTAATAGCATGTTCTCATAGGTTTGTATGATGTTGTTGTGGGCATTCTTAGCGTCGAATTGCCCTAACCCAGTGAGCTCATTTCAATAAAGAGAAGCACGACATACTGATCAATAATGGAAGATTCGGGAAACCCGTAAATATCTCATATGATTTCAATGTTCAGCTCATAAGTTCATCCCCACAACCTAATCCACATTTCCTTAGGCTTACTAGGTTTGAACAAAGGGAAGTGAAGAATTTGAGAGTTAGCTCCTAATAGACAGGATATTAGAAGTGTATAAAATTCACCCACTGAATTCTTTCTACTAGATTCTTTAACCTATCTCACAATTCTAGCCTATTAAGTGTATCAAAATCAAAATATTTTAGGAATACTATTTGTTTAACATTAAGGTATTGGAAATGAAAACCTTCCTCCTCTATGTATATTGGGAAGGGTGCTCTGAAGTTCACTGCCCTGTTCCGTACCCTGTTCCTTCACCCTCGTTTTAAGTCTTAATTCTATACCGATGAATGATTGCATTTTGCTAACTACTTAATGCATAGCATAGAAGATTGTAAGTAGGTGGAAGTTGGAATAAAATGGAAATTTAGAGTTTGGTTAGAGAGAAATGAGATGTTTGGAGGTTCTAACTAAAAGAGATAAAGTTAAAATGAAAGTGAGTGAAAAAATGAAGCATGAAGTGAATATATAGGTAAAGGAAGGGTAAAATGGAAAAAAATTTAGATGAAAATCGCGTGTATAGTTTTACACTACCGCAAGCCACGATGGTGGCCTAACACCAATTTTTGTTTTTTTTTGCTTCTTCTTTTGTCCTTCTGCACATTCCCGAGATCACTTTCCAACTCTTTATAGCTCTTTCACCTCTCTTTTGTTTACTTCCTCTATCATCAACTTATGTCAAAGTCCTATGCCTTCCTGACCTTATATGGAAATGAAATAGCCTAACTTTCAAATTCAAACTATCTTAAAGTTAAAGGAAATAACATGGAATAAGCAATCCATAGGTTGCCTCCGATGTAACGCTCCTTTTAACGTTGGTAGCTCGACGTTCTATCCTTGGAAACTCAGTCGGGATCAATTATGAGTGGCTTGCTTACACCTTTGTTGTTTAACAACGGTTTTGTAGCCTATAAGTAAGCTATAAATTGCAAAATAATCAGAATGACAACATTTATAACATTATGAAAACCAATTAAGCTCAGTAATGCCCTTTTTTCAAGTGAACTATTAACAAAATGGGGAATAACAAAACTTCATAAATCTTCTATGAATCTAGCAGTTTGCCTAGTAAGAGGGTGAGTTGTTCTCTTCTTGGTTCTTCCTCATTCGCCCTCATCTCCTCTTCTTCTTTAGCTTCTTGAACAGAGACTTCCATAGCTTCTTCAAACTTAATGTTCGTTGTCATCTGTTCTTTGTCCTCTCATTCCTTCAAAGATTCGAGCACATCAACTTTTCTGAATGAGTCGCCCTCCCCCGAAGGATTCTTTAATACATCATTTATATGTTGAATATCACTTGTTCATCACTAATCCGAATGATGAGGTTCTCTTTATGGACACCTACCTAAGTTTTTTCGATGTTCAAGGATGGTATACTAAGATCTAAGAATAATAAGGAGAGTTGTTATTCTATTCTTCATCCTCTTTCCTTGGCTCTTGGTCTTCTACAAGATAGGGTTTAACATGGTCTTCCATTAGTTCTTCTTGTTCATCCCCATTTCTAAGCGTGATAGCCTTATATTGCTCTCATTGATATAATTCCATATTTCTCAAAGAGTCTTCCACACTTCTCTTACCAAATTCATGGGAAAGTTGTCTTACTTGAATCTCCAGATTGTGAATAGAAACGACATGATTTCTGTTACTTGATCAAATTTCTCTTCAAGTCTCTTCTAGTTCTCTTCCATGTCTGTTAGCTTATCCATGGTTTTATCCCATTTGGAATCCCATAAACAGAACTCATCTTGCTAAAATTCAAATAGGTGTTGATGTCCCATATGAGTACTTGCATTGTTGGACTAATATAAATCTGGGTGGTTCTGCCACTTTGAAGTGTACGGGTTTATATAAGGATGATAATTTCCCCAACTAAATTGGGGCTCATTGAAATCCACAAGAGTCCTTTGCTCCCTATAATTTACATCCTCCATGATCGTTCTTTTTATCTCTTCTTGACATTCAACTGTTGAGATTCCCTATTATTGTTCGATGATATCCAAGTTAATGTGCAGTTTACTTTATGCCCAATTTAAAAAAAAAAGAAGGTGAAAAAGCCTTAGACTAAAGAACTGAACTAATCACCTCCCCAGCAACGGCGCCAAAAACGTGGTCAGGTGGTTTAGTTATGTGTAAGTTTTAATTATTAACCCTCGATAATATACAAGCACACAGCTCGTTAGTGTAGTACCAAAGGTGTCGATCCCACGAGGAGAGAGTTAAAGGCCAGAAACAATAACAAAAATTCAAGTTGCACGAAACTAATACAAGAATTTAGTTTAATCATTCAATTTAAGAATCAAATACGAAAATAATGATTACTAAGCAATTACAACACACCCAAGAATCAACCGAAAGAAATTACCAATTGAGAGAAAGGAAATTTTACCTATCCTTAATGCAAACCTAACTGATTATGAATTATCAGATTGTCGGTTTCAAACTATCCTAGGGTTGATTACTCTCTCTCGAGTTATAACCATTAACCCTAAATAATAAACCCTAATCAAATTTTGGAGGTTACAATCTCTCAATTCACAACCTATCCAAATAATTAGTTATGAAGTTCTCCAATAAACTATCAAAAACCTATGCAAGATCTCTCTTCGCAAAATTTCTCAATCTAATTCAATTTGTGTCTCCATTAAATCACCTAACTCTCGTTAGTCCAATTTAATCATTTTTCATTTGATTCACCCTCTCAGTTTATTATCGAATTACGCAATCATAACATCAAACCACAACAGATCCATTAAACACATAAACAATAAGATTTTCATTAAGTCAAAAATAAAATTTCGAAGGTGAGTTGAGAACATCCTTAACATTCTAGATCCTCTCATCAATTGTTCAATCCAATTCTATACAATAATAAAATTGAAAATAAACAAGAAATACAATTTAAATGGATGATGGGAGGCAGTTTCGAGAAACCTCCTAATCTAGGAAGTACCTCGAGTCAGTTTCTTCTCCTCGCCTTCTTGTCTTCTTCTACCTCTTGATGATTTCTCTCTAGGGTTTCTCAAGGCGGTTGATTCAAAAGCTCCTCTACCTCTTTTCTTGTTCTTTAAATATCCTTTTTTGTTTTGAGTAGTCCCAGGGTTTTTTCGGGGTCTGAAAGGTCCAAAAAATCCCTCGAAACTTGACATTCTTGAGTGTCCATGCATCTGCCCAACGCAGGCCATTTAGCTAACTCTGGTGCTTCTGTCACAATCGTGGGTTGTTGTTTCGGCCCGAATGTCTTCGAAACTTCTCTGTTCTTCGAAGTTGACCCTAAAACACTAGAAAACACATCAAGGTATCTCAAAAACATAATATTTAAGCACAAAGCCTTGTACTAACCTATAAAACACTTAAAACATAAATAATTAACAAACTAACATAATTCTAACCTAAACAACTACTAAATGATTGAATTAAAAACTAAATACATATCAAATTATGCCTTAAAATATGGTGCAATTTACACTTATCAATATATTGCATAATAGATGGCGTCTTCAATAAACTACCAATGATGCCACTAATGATACCATGGCAGCCCTAAACCTTAATGTCATAAAGTGTATGCATATGGTTTGTAGATGGCGAGGACCTACAGGTGATATCTACTGCCTAATTAGGATTCTTGATGAGCCAACAACGTCGAGAGGAGTTAGGGAGGAGCAACACACAGTAGAGCAGCCATCGCAGTTACATTCACTGCCATCCCAGACAGGAGGGATCATACATGAGAAGGATAGTGCGGGAGTATCCAGGGTGCAGACACCACATTAGGACCAACTAAAGACAACTCAATTGGAGAGACACATGGGGCAGCTCATTGGTACTTAACAGACTATCTGAGTATAATAAGAGGAGATGGTGGAGCAGATAGGCTAGATTGAGACATCTATTAGATGGATGGGAGATCTTTTGATGCAGATGGTGAGCCATCAAGGTGTAATTTCTTAACCTTCATCATCTAGAGTAGGTACATCATCATTAACTCCTCCACAATTTAAGGACATACGACCTTAGGACCCTCCATCAACAGACATGCTAGAGTCACAGTAAGAAAGGGGGATGCTTTAATTTGGTTGTTTTTTTTATTTTTATAATTATTTTTCTTTTTCTTAGTATCTTTATTTTATTATTCTCTTCTGTTTGAACATTAGATTTACGTTACTTTATGCAATTTTTATTTCCATATTTCTTAGTTATTTTCTATTTTTATTTTTATCCATTCTTATTTATATTTTGCAAGGATGATTGTATCTTATATAGGATAGAACGTCATCAAAATCATAATTTTGAAATACTTTTTTTTCTTAAATGAATGGTGAATTACAATAGATGAAACTATTATAACAATACAATGAGTTGAAAGATTTACAAAAATGTGGCTACTCTATATTACAAAGGATATCAAAGAAAAGGCAATAAGAAGATCAAATCAATGTGAAAAGCTTTAATAATTTAGAGTTTCCATTTTCTTTTCATGTCCGTAGAGAGGAACCTTTATGAATCTTTAGCAAAAAAATATTTGGTTGATAATTCTATCAACTAGTTGACATTTCTCTTCCTTTGCGTCAGTGAATATTTGAATATTTCTTTCTTTCCAAATGTTATATATGGACATAGAGAAGGCTACAGTAAAAAGGTTGGAGCTCCTTTCCTTGATTTGGTTATGATCCAATGCAATACGAACTCCTAATCATAGCTGCTATATTGATTGGGTAACAAGTGCATAATATGACTCCAGATAGCTTTTAAGTAATTACATTGGAAGAATAGATGGTCACGGTTTTCAGTGGTCATGTTACAAAGAACACATATTCATCGACCTTACCATACCATATAGTTTGGAGTCGGCTCTTAATAACTAGCCAAGTGATGAAGGTTGCTTTGGGATTGATGGTATTGTGCCATATAAGGGAGAACCACGGGACCACCATTGAGCTATTAGAAAGGAGTCTATGGCATGATTGGTTAGAGAAAACACCATCTAAAGTAAGTTTCAATGTGATATGATCCTCCTCTGTTGTATTAGATAGTAATAAAAGGTGAGTCATAAGGGATAGAAAACCTCGAAAGTTGTCCTACCATTCACCATTTGCAATCAAAGAAGATACTTTTAGACTTAAGGGCAATTTGTTTCATAGCCTTTGAAATTCAGGGTAGAAAATAAGGGCATTACGAAATTCTTATTACGTAGGGAAGTACCAAATTCCTACACTTTCTCACTTTTTATTCATATGTGCTTATATTGTGTACATTGTTTGGGGGCAATGTGTTGTTTTAAATGTTGGGGAGGGATTTCTTAAAGTTTTTTATAATATTTCTTATTGAATTTAATTAACTAATATCCTAAATTAGTTAAAATCTATCCATAAATATTTGAAATTGTTATTGATTATTGAATTGAATTAGTATGCATAAGGATGAAAGTTAGAATAAACTTCCTTTTATGTCATTTTTTTTAGTCATTGAGATAGTCAATTTGAATGAAAATTGCATATTGATTACATCTATAAGACTATTTTTTGTTTTTTAAAAGCTTTTAATCCTGAGCAATACCCCAATATTTAAGCTCATTTATTCTTTCATGTTTTTTATCATGCAGTGTTGAATAATTCTAAAACTTGCTTTTATTATGCATATTAAGACCACATCTGTTAACTTAGAAGTATTAAAGTGATAAACATATTTAGTTTCATCAATTGTTTAGCCTATTTTCTTAATAATTACCCTACCGTATTTTATCCCTTATGAGTAATCAATTTTGAGTCTTAGCATTTTTCATTAATTATAACCCTATTATTAACCTTTATCTTATCTTTCTTGAAGCCTTTGTATTAAAGTTACGTAAAGAAATCATCATGGTGCTTACTGATTTGTCATTGAATTTTAAGAATAAGAGCAAGTTGTAAGCAAAACACAAGCTAAACATTCTTAACCTTTTACATCTACTATGATACTTGAAGTTAGGGTCCATTAAGATGTTATGTTTCACCAGCCTAGCTAAAGAATTCATGCAAAAGATAAATAGGTATGGGGATATGGGGGGCCCTTATTTAAGTCCCTTATTTCCCTTAAAGATGTGTTAAGGTTATACATTTAGTAACCCAATTCCTAAATCTAGAATCTAAATAGTTCCATCAATTGGTTAATGAAGTCCAAACTTATAAATTTAAAATATTTTTGGAAATCCACCTTGATGGCATAATTCTTAATTTTGTCCTAAATACCCCTTGAATAGCTCATGTGTAACTAGTACATTATCTCATACATAGCCTTTTAACTTGTATTCTTGAAATGATTTTTCACAAGAAATTAGTATAGGAGATTGCCCTATATTCTAGTTATATAAAGATCTTGTTAATTTCTTTCAAAAGCTTTCCACTTTCAAAAAAAATCAAGAATTAGTTATGTGATTAAGTTCTCATATAGGGCCAAGCAATTTGGTAGAAAACCCGATTCAAACCATCAAGGCCTAGAGCTTTTGTTGCATTCATCTCAAGTACAACTTTTTCCACATATTATGCATTAAAGGGGCCTTTTAGCATTTCTGCCACCTCAATTATAATCTATATTGTAATGAAGGAATTCAAAATAAAAGATGAAGAGCTACTGTGAGATGGCATTCCTAAAGTGCAGTTGAACAATTTAAAGGCTTCATCCTTAAGATCATCTTGCAATTTAACAATTCTTCCATCATGAGTGATCAATGCACAAATGTTGTTTGTATACCTTCTTTCCAAAATGGAGTTACAGAAGAACTTTATGCTTTCCCCTATTTTAATTTAATGACTCCTTCCTCTTTATTTTAGTAAAGAATTATGGAAAGTTAAGGCATATACATATATATATATATATATATATATGGCTTCCTTTTCTTTCTTTAGCAAAAATGGGTTACCTCGCTATTAGTTAAGAAGCCCTTGAATCTTTTCCAGGTGTTCTTTAGCTTTAACAACTTTCAAATTAGTGTTTGGTGATCTCTTATCATTGAGTTTCTTTAGCTCCAATTTTAGTTTCTTCATTTTTAATACAAATGAATTCCTTATATCTTTGCATCCATTAAAAAGTTATTAAAGTAAAAATTTTGTTGTCTCTTACTCTTTTTCAAAAGAACCTTGATGCAAATAAGGGAATGGTCTAAGAGTAAGAGGTTTAAGAAATATGCATTACTACCAAGGAATTTCTTGAGCCACTCTTAATTCACTAGTGTTCGGTACATCCATTCATTTTAAGATATGTTACTTCTATTTTTCCACCCAATCTTTCAGGTCATTTATATGATTTTTCTAGTAAATGTTTCCCTTAGCTTCGGATCTATAAAGAAGCATATATTCTAGTTGGTCTCTCCTATAGTAAGTTTCTCTAAAAGGAGATATTTGAGCTATAAATAAAGGAGGCAAGGAAGTTGTTTTTCCTATACACTTTAGTTTTAAGATTTTTTTTCCTTGATTAACTAAATCTTCAAGTTCCTTATAAATATTGTTTTGATATCAAGAACAAAATTTCTAAATTTTTGTAGTATCCTAAGGCCATTTATCCCCCTAATGTTCTATTCAATTATTGGCATTGGTTTTAGATATTGGATTATTTGGGTCTTTTCTTTTTACTTGACCAGCTCTTATTTTCAATACTAAACTCTTCAGGGCTATTTACTCTTTCTCTTGAGTTTGTATAGGGGTTGGGGTATTATCCTATATTTTTATAGCAACAAGTTATCTATCTTGGTTCTTTTGGTCTACTATGTTAGTCACACTAGTTTCTTTATCCCTGTTCATAATCATATTTTTATTGCCCTAGTTTTTTGAAAATATTTATAAGAGACCGAAAATAGACTCCTAGCTTCTATTTATTTCATTTTTCAAATAATCTATAGGCCATTAATTTGAGAATCAGTTTCTTGATGCCTCACTTTTAAGTCCTTACTTTTTTACTTATTCTTGGGAGTTTTGTCACCTTTCTTAGCCTCGAATTCTCCACTCATCTTACTCAATGTTTCCTTGGTCTAATCATTCAATTCCACAAGTTTGTAATAGTCCCCAATTGGAAATAGCATGTTGGTTGATGATTTAGTTTTAACTGTAAGCACACAGAAGTACAAGTCAATCTTACGAGGACTAGAATTACTATTACTTAGCGTCTCTCTATTATCTAGTCTAAAAAATTGTGGTACATATGATTAATCAAATTCAAAATTAAAATAATAAACTAAAATAAATCAACACAATTAACTAACTGGAAAAAATATTAACCTAGCAAAAAATCAAAAAAGACAGTGGCACTTGGAATCCAAATCTCCCCCAAGACTTCTTATACAATAATGATTTGATTAGTCAATTTAATCTATAGTTCATTGGACCATGAAAATTCCTCAATTATGCTAATATCTTTATTAAGACAATTAACATCTAATCCTAAGTTGATTAACTGAAATCTCTTTCTAATTAAAACCCCTAGAATTATATTAATTGATTTATTAATTTCACTATTAGGTTTGACCCTAATTCGAAAGATTTATGTCTACATATCTCTAGGTTTGCATGCAACTCCATTCAACTATGTTGAATCTATTCATGCAAAGGATTCTCAATCCCAATTTCATAAAGTCACACATGAATCAACTTGCTAGAAATATTAATTCAAGAATAATTAAAAACATATCATTGAACCTCAATGGAATTAAAGAACGAATAAAATAAAATAAAATCATTGTAAGTTCTATCCTAAGGTTCATCTAATATAAGTACTAACAAGGGTTTAGTTCTTAATCATAGAATACATAACATCAAAACTAAAGGAAAACTAGAAAAATCAAAAGAAATATGATGAAATCCCTTTTAATCTTCATGAAGTCCACTTCAAATTGATTAAAATCCACTTTGAATGTGTTTCCTTATTTTTTATTCATTCTTTATGACATCCTAGGTTTTCAATTTGTATTTCACGAGCCTCTCTCTTGCTTTTCTCTTAATTTTGCCTTTTATAGTTCAAAAATTAAGGTTCTGGGTGGTACACAACATCAACACAGGTGTATTAATGGCCATGATATAATTATCAATCACGAAACTCTCAAATACAAAAAAATGCAAGAGTATCCAGAGACACTGTAATTCTTTATAACGGTGTAACATCAACATGAGTGAGTTAGTGACCTGTTGATTTTTTGTTTTTTCATAACTTGGTCAAAATAACTCCAAAACAACCCAAACTTATCCCAATTTGTCCCTTTTGCTCCAGATAAGGGAATTACAACCTAAAAATATAATATAAAAAATAATAAAAATAAATAAAACAAGCAAATGCACTAAATATATGAATAAAAAATGATTAAATTACCACTTATCACTTGTTTCTCTTTATGCTTTACCTTGTTGTTTTAAGGTTGGCTTGTTATTTTAATATGATACTAGAATTATGTCCTTAAATAGTGACTCATTTTCCCCTAGTCTCATTAATGATATGATGTTAAAAAGGTCACTCTTTATGTCAACACTAACATACAAGCTAGCAAACCATATCCTTTTTTTTTGGCTGTGTTTTCATTCATACATAGAGGTTTGGCTATATAGCTTGATAGTATGCTTATCCCTTTTATAGACCAATATTATAGGGGTACATTATGAAAGTTAATCCATTTAAGAACATTATTTTGTCTCACCTTTTGTAGGTTGATTCCTAGCCTCCATGTTTGCAAAAAAATAAATATGGTTGTAAGGTGTCATGGCCCCCATCTTTTACTATCCTTTTTGCCTTAGATTTTGAAGTGAACTTGAATAAATTGAGGTTGTCTTCTAAAAGGAGCACCTCATTCAATCATCTTTCCTTCTAATCCCTTTAAGCCTAACTATTTATATAAGGAAAAGGTGGGTGTTTGCCTATGAAAAAATCTAATAAAAGTAACATTTCAAGTCTTGGCTTCAAATTTAAGGACCTCAACATTTAGAGAGAATTTGTGCATCCATTAGTGCAATTAGGAGTTAAATATTCAAAAGTATAGTCTATATTATCTCCCACCACCTATTTCCAAGTAGGTCAGGCAATATAAAGGGGTTGATTTTTTTGGCTTTTGTTAAGTAGTTACTAAGGCTACAATGGAGGATGGAAAGGAGAAATCATTCACCAGAATTTGTCCTAGATGTTGTGTAACACCCAGTATCTAGTTTAACCAGTGCACCGAAATAAATCAGTATTTAAGACTGATGTCATTAAAAATTTCAGAACAATAAATAATAATTTTAGTGACATAGAATTAATAATGTATGACATTTTTCGGTGGTCACAGGAAATTATTCGGACAAATGTTTAAAAACCAGAACAAGGATGGCATTTTTGTAAATAAGTGGTCATGAGGAGTACATAAGAAGCTAAATGCACTAAAGACAAAAGCTTTGTCTTCTTCTTCTCTCTCATTCACGACACTCACCTCCATTGGAGCTCCTCTCAAGCTTTTTCAATCTTTGTAGCATGAAAGGAAAGGAAGATTTAAGTCATTTGGGTGGTGTAAAGAGGTAAGCCTCCACTCTTATGCTTAGATCTATGGATTTAAAGCTTGATTTTCTCTTCTTTGTGAAACCCACTTGATGGAAGTGGATGAGTTTGATGATTGGATGATAGATTTGTGTTCTTTGATGTCCAATGACACTTATTCTTGAAGAAATTTCGTGTATATGGTGATTTGGGGGGTTAAACCAAAACCTAGGGTTTTGAAGGTTGAGCTGTCATGGAGACAGATTCGTGGCTCTCTTTGTTCATTTT
>JANITX010000010.1:43049109-43064528 GCA_027564395.1 Erythroxylum ulei | reverse complement strand
TCCACACTAACATCCATTAGGTAAACCTCAGTTGATATGGCTGCTCCTCTTCCATTTGTGATTCTAGGTAGTCGATCCTTGGTGCCATTTCACCCATTTGACTTAACAAGTTTTTGTTTCTAGACATTATATGCCTCATTTCCTGTTGGAACTATGCAACTGTTGCTGTAGGCTCTTTTGAAATTAGAGATTGTTAGAAATCACAACATTCATCAATTCTTCTAGAGATGCACCTGAGTTTTGACAAAAAGCTTCTGGTCCACATTGGAATTGTTGTGTGTCCTACAAACTATCATAGAAGTAACTATGATGATTAAGCCATCCATAACCAAAGTTAGGTTGATAAGTCCAACCTTAGTTATCAAATTATCAATAAGAGTTAAAAGTACAAATTACTTTCATCCATGATTATTTTAATTTTTTTTAAAATCACAATCACGAAACAAAATAATGAAATGATCACAAAATAACTTAAAAGAAACCAATTACGAACAAATATATACAAAACACCAATTAAAATCACAAAAAACTAAAACAATGCACTCCCTGGTAATAATGACAAAATTGACAGCGCGTCATAACGCTAGTCAAAATAAAAAATAGACTACTACTATAGCAATAGTGAATCTAGGTCGATCCAATAGAGAGTGTGTATAAAGTTGTTGAAATAAAATTACTCGGTGTTTAGGTTTAGGGGGTTTTGGATTTAGAAATAAGAAAATAAAATGAAACTGGACTAATAAAAACAAATTAAAGAACAAATGCAAAAAAATGATAAAAGTGAATAATTCGGTAGAGACCTGATTCTTTAGTTCAATTTAGGCCTACAGCCTAATTAAACATATTTCATTGATTTCTTGTTCTCAAACCTCTCCTAGCAGCTATTAATCGTGGGTTAGTAATTAACTCGAATTTTTCCTTAGGTAGTGTTTACTCAAGATGCAATCGTTAATTAAACCTAACTACCGAATAACTTAGGATACGATCTTCAGATTCAATTGGATAGTAGCATTACGAATTATGAAAAATGATTAATCAAGGAAATAACTACATACGATGCGTCATTTAACCTAGGTTATGTTATCCCTAATGATTATGAATCATTAGTCGCTACACATGAATTTGAAAATAATAACTATGGATTATATCGAAATTCTAGCAATAGGTTTGCAAATAAACGATTCACTAAACGCATTAAAATCATCTTTTTACAATACCTAACGGGTTCATACATAAATAACCGTACAATAATGAGAATAAGATTATCCATACACAAAACCCAAACATAATAATATATTTTATTATTTCTTTCTCTCATTAGAAATTGATTGTGTTATCAATGTAGATGTCACCTCTAAATCGACATCAAGATGTCTAGTCCCCCGTAGGTCTCTTACAGAAAAATGTTTTAGCCCCTGTTGAATAATCCCAACCGAACCCCTCTTTCCTACTACGCCTCCTATCTATTCTATCCTTTACGCTACTGCTACTGTTCTGATTTTACGAATTCTTTGTTGGTCCACTGGTACTGGTCACTGCCTTAAAAACCTATGTTGATGTCTCTTTTGTTATTTGCCAACCGTCTAGATTTCATGCGTAACGTTGCATGAAGTGTAGACGTGGTCTTGTTTGCATAAATGTAGATGTTGTTTGCGTTTCCTATGGCGTGGAATGCGTTTTGGCTTCCCAGCTGTTGGCGCTTTCTTTTACTGAAGCTGTCATTTCCGACTTTACCTCTCAGCTAGTTGGACTGTCATTTTCGTCTAGCTATTGCATACATCGTATACGCCGCTTGTATGTTTTGTTTCATCTGCTGTAGTGCCATTTTGCGTGGATTGTTGCTTGTTATAGGCTGTTGGATTTTTAATCATCTCCACATAATTAACACAATTACATCAGTTCATTAAACATTAAAAAATTAGTTCAACTTAGGCCAATTTTACAGTAAAATTCACAATAAATAATTTTGGGTTTTAACTAATAAAATATGAATAATTAAATTTTAGAATAAATAATTTTGGGTTTTGACTAATAAAATATGAATAATCATGCCCAAATATGTCATAAAAAATAAATTAATGGACTAAGTTTAGGAGGATAAAAGGTGTAATATTTCACACTAATCACAAACCAAAACGATTTTTCATTTTCCGTGTTTGCTAAGAATAGATAGCCATAAGTAAAGATGAATAACTTTCAAAACCTAAAGTAATAACTTAAAATTCAAATCTACTCTTGATCAATCAACATTCAACACCCTTAGAAATTGAGTGATCTAGAGGTAGACTTAGACAAAAGGTGCTTAAACAAGATATTTCCGTGGGCATACTTAAACACCATTCATAATCATAACAGTCCATAACTTTGCATATCATTTCATTTGTCCACCACTAAAGTTCACATGCATAATCATGAATCAAAGGACTTTTCTAGGTTGTAATATGGGTAAGGGTAAGGTGGAATGTGAAGCAAAAGTAACACTCAATGACATATCAAGCGCATAAGTTAACATCCATTCAAAAATGAGATATCAAGCATATAAGCTATAAAGACTACAACAATTATGTTTCACAACTGAATTCAGCTCTCACACCATAAGCCATATAAACATAACACAAAAATGTTGCAACTAAAGCAACATCCACCTCATATGCAATATATTCAAATACCTGATCAATATAATAACTTAAGGAGGATAAACTATTAACAACTTTTCACAACAATCGTATTTCCTCTTTGATAATTATATTCAAAATAACATTTTTTCTTCTTTTTTTTCAAAAATAAAATTGATAGAAGCTACATCAATATAGGATTCATAACATGGAATTTTAACAAATGGAACTAACCACATGTATGTATACCCCACACTTAGGCTTTTGTACAATCACATTCATCAAGAATTAATAAATGATTCACTAGCTTTAAGATTTGGGTAGGCAATTTGGTTAGGTGCATGTAATGTGGTTTATATAAAAGAAAAGGCCAATAAACCTAAAAGGGGGTTAGAAAAGAAAATTTCACATAAATGGGTAGGCTATTTGGCTAATATAGCTCATAATCAACAAAGAATGCCTAATCATTTTCTTAAAATGCATGTGATAAAAATGTAGTCTTGTATAGAAAATCAACGCAAAGTAAGGATGTATATGTCATGAAGGTCACACATATCAAACAAAATAGAGAGACTGATATGGATGTGTCAGTCTAATATGATTCAAAACCTCACTGGTTTTTTGTTTATCACTAGTTACCGCTCTTCTAAGAATGAAGCACATTAACAAATCACAAGAGCAGAAGTATATACCAAAATTTTCTATGGATTTTACTAATCAATCCACACTCTAATTATGACTAAATAATCTTAAAAGTAATAGAAAACAATAAAATTTTCGATTTTGTTTGTGTGAATTTGAAAATGCCTAAGAAGTCACATAAGCTACAATTAAGCTAAAAAAATGCATAAAAACTAATATACCCCACCCCCATACTTAAAACTTACATTGTCTTCAACGTAAAATCAAATGCGAGAAAGGGAGCAATTCACGAAAATAGTAAAAGCAAAAATGTAAAGTAACGCCTTTATTTAACGTCATTAGCTCAACCTCTAGTTGCATGCATCAAGTAACACCAGCCACATCCTCCAGCATCAACATCTGTTTGGAATGTGATTTGTTAACAATTCCTCATAATACGACTTTAAGCGATGAGCATTCACTCTTAATGTCTTGTTAGTTTTGAGAGTCTGTATCTCGAGAAGCTCTTCCTCGAAATCATCTTATCATGAAAAGCTTTCATCCTCTCCTTATATATCACTGTATTTTGATATGACTCATTCCTCATCTCTTCCAACTCTTAAAGCAACAACTTCTTATGCACTCCCCCATCATCCCAATTGATGTTGCATCTTCTGATAGCACAATATGTTTTATGTTGTAATTCTACTGGAAGATGACATGGCTTCCTAAACACTAGCCTATAAGGTGACATCCCAATTGGAGTTTTGTAAGCTTCCTATAGGCCCATAATGCGTCTTCTAGTCTTACACTCCAATCCTTCCTATTGGGTTGCATGGTTTTCTCTAGTTTTAACTTGATTTCTCAATTTGAGACTTCAGCTTGCTTATTGGTTTGAGGGTGGCAAGTAGTAGAAACTTCATAAGTGATGTGATATTTTCTGAACATTGTTTCTATCACCCTATTGTAGAAGTGGGTTCCTCTATTGCTAATAATGGCTTTCAGTATCCCAAACCTAGAAAGAATGTTATCCTTAACAAAATTTGACGGTTGGTATCTATCATAGGATTTGTAGAAGGTATATAAATCTTTAAACAACGTTGGCCAGTAGAAGTCGCTCTCTAGAACTTTACAGGCTATCCTTTTTACTCCAAAATGTCCTCTGCATGCACACGAATGGCAGAAGGTTAAGATTGAGAATGTTTCATTTTCTGGTACACACCTTATGATAACTTGATCTGTGTAGTGCCTCCAAAGATACGAGTCATCCCATACACTTGACTCCATAGCTTATCCTTTAAGCCTTTGACAAACCAACAGGTAATTTGTTAGTAACTAAAAAATTAAAAATGTCTGTATATTATGGTGGTGTTGCCTCAGTAGAAAATAATTGCCCAATCAGAAAGGTTTCTCGCAGAGGGGCATCATCTTCTTCCTTTATCAAATGGTTGAGATGGTCCACCTCCACCTTTTCTGTCCCTTCTTATCTTTGATCCCTAAGTCGAATTCTTGAAGGAGGAGAATCTGTCTGATTAGCCTCGATTTTTCTTCTTTTTTATGAACAAATATCGTAAAGTTGTATGGTCAGAATAAACAATCACTTTAGCACCAAACAAATATGATCGAAATTTTTCCAAAGTAAAAACCACAGATAACAATTCTTTTTCAATAGTGGAATAATTCAATTGAGCTGGGTTTGGAGTCTTTGAAGCATAGTAGAAAGAATGAAAAGCTTTTCCCACTCTTTGTCCTAGAATCTCCCCTATTGCATAATCGCTCGCACCATATATGATCTCGAATGGGAGGTTCCAATTTGGCGATTCAATCACTAATGGGGATGTCAGAAGCTCTTTAAGTTTGTTGAATGCTTCCTTGCGCTTCTCATTGAACTCAAAGTAGACATCTTGTTCTTACATAGTAGTGCAGCTATCTTTGAAAAGTCCTTAATGAACCTTCGATAAAAACCTGTATGCCTAAAAAAAGAACACACTTCCCTCAGTTTATAAGGGTAAGGTCAAAAAGAAATAAGATCAACTTTAAACTCGTCTACTTCAATATTCCTAGCAGATATCACATAGCTTAAAACTATACCTTGATCTACCATAAAATGACATTTTTCCCAGTTCAACACAAGGTTAGTTTCTATACACCGTTCCAAGATAATGGGAAGATTCTCAAGACATTCTTCAAAACAAGATCCATCCACACTAAAATCATCTATGAATACCTCAATAATTTTCTCAACATATTAAAAAAATGCTTACCATATACCTTTAGAACGTGGCGAGTGCATCACATAATTCGAATGGCATCCTTCAGTAAGCAAACATACTAAATGGGCATGTAAATGTGGTCTTCTCCTGATCTTCCAGTTTAATTGGAATCTAAAGGTATCTTCAAAGCCATATAGAAAGCAATAATATTAATACCCAGCCAATCTTTGAAACATCTGATCAATAAAGGGAGGGGGAAAGTGGTCTTTACAAGTTACGAAATTCAACTTCCTATAATCAATGTTTACTCACCACCTGGTTTGCACTCGGGTGGGATCCAACTCACCTTCCTAGTTGTCACAACGGTGATTACATACTTCTTTGGAACTACCTGGACAGGACTTACCCAATTGCTATCAAAGATCAGGTAGATCACCCCAGCATCGAGAAGCTTCAACACCGCCTTCTTCATATCTTCCACCATTGGAGGATTTAGCCTACATTGAGCTTGCCTTGTAGCTTTTGCATCCTCCTCTAATAATGTGCGTTGCATATTTATGGAAGGGCTTATCCCTTGAATATTTGTGATAGTCCACCTTATGGCCTTCTTGTGCTCTCTTGGCATTCGAACCAGCCTCTACTCTTAATTTGAAGTCAACTCCATCAAAAGGATAACTGGGAGAGTCTGCCTATCTCCCAAATAGGCATACTTTAGGTGTGTAGGTAATGGCTTCAATTCCAATTTTGGTCCCTGCATATAAGAAGGTAATAACTTTTGGTGATTTTAGGTAGTTGTAATGAAGCCAATTCATACCTTTTCAGGAAGTTTTCCAATGATTCTAGCGCGGATGCCATTTCCATAAGCTCTTCCCCCATCTCGACATCAATGTTGGTTTCTATTTCCATATACTCAGTCAAAATCATTTTAGTTGATCCTTGTCACTTAATTTAAACATTTTCTGTACAAAAGGATCAATCACATCAATAGAAAAACACAATGATCCTCAAGAGGATGTTTCATGGCATTAAAAATATTGAAGTGAATCACTTCACCATCAAATTCCATTATGAGGTTGCCCTCATAAACATCTATCTTAGTTTGAGTCGTATTAGGAAATGGTCTCCCCAACGAGATAGGTATCATATTACATAAAGTTTCATTTATTGGGGTTTGTTTATGTGTAAGTTTTAATTATTAACACTCAATAATCCGCAAGCGCATGGTTCGTTAGCATAGTACCAAAGATGTCGATCCCACGAGGAGGGATTAATCTAATCCTAAAATCTACGGCCAGAAATAAATAACAAAAATTCAAGATACAACGAAACTAATACGAGAATTTAATTTAATAAATCAAATTAAGAATCAAATAAAAAATAATTATTATTAAACAATTTACAACACACCTAAGAATTAACCGAAGGAAATTACCAATTGAGAGAAAGGGAAATTTACCTATCCTTAATGCTAACCTAACTGATTATGAATTATTGAATTATTGGTTCTAGGCTATCCTAGGGTTGATTACTCTCTCTCGAGTTATAATAGTTAACCCTAAATCATAAGCCCTAATCAGATTATGGAGGTTGCAATCTCTCAATTCACAACCTATCCAAAACCCTAATTAGTTATGAAGTTCTCAATAAACTATCAGAAACCTATACAATATCTCTCTCTGCACAAAATAACAATCTGATTTAATTCTAGTTTTTATTAAATCACTAACTCTCGTTAGTCCAATTTAATCATTTTTCGTTCGATTCACCCTTTTAGCTCATTATCGAATTATGCAATAGTAGAATCAAACCACAACAATATCCAATAAACACATTAATAATCAAATTCTCATTAATTCAAGAATAAAATTATAAAGTTGAGTTTAGAACATCCTTGACATTCTAGATCCTATCATCAACTATTCAATCCAATTCTATATAATAATAAAACTGAAAAGAACAGGAAATACAATCTAAAATGGGTGATGGGAGGCAGCGACATTAGTAAACCTCCTAATCTAGGAAGTTCTTCGAATCAGCTTCTTCTCCAATTATATCTTCCTTTTTCTCTTCCTCTATCTGTCGATGATCTCTCTCTAGGGTTTCTTAAGGTGATTGATGCAAAAAGCACTCTTCTTTACCTCTTTTTTGTTCTTTTTATATTATTTTGTGTTTTGGGCAACGCTATGGTTTTTTCGAGGTTCGAAAGGTCTAAAAAATCCCTCAAAACTTGACGTTAGTGAGTGTCTGCGCATCTGTCTGACACAGGCCACAATTGTGCCTTATATCTGAGCCTTCTATCATGATCGTGGCATGTAGACCATAGTCGTGGGCCAAATCTGGAGGTTCTATCATGATCATGGCCTGACATGTCACGATTGTGGTTCGTTGTTTTAGCTCCAATGTCTCCGAAACTTTTTTGTTCTTCGACGTTGACCCTAAAATACTAGTAAACACATCAAGGTACCTTAAAAACATAAAGTTATGCTCAAAGACTTGTACTAACCCATAAAACACTTAAAATATAAATAATTAACAAACTAACACAATTCTAACCTAAACACATACTAAATGATTGAATTAACGGCTAAACACAGATCAAATTATGCCCTAAAACACAATGTAATTTACACTTATCAACATCGACACACTTAAATGTTTGCTTATCCTCAAGGAAACAAATAACAAAAAATCAAATAGCACACAATGCAATAATGAGACAATGGCTTCAACTTCATGAAACAAATTTAATTCTAAATACAATCATTCAAGTTATTCCAAATCATTAACATGAAAAATTTGTGTCTAGGAGCTCTGGACTAAAAATATAAGTTAATCAAATGTCAAGCTATTCACCCTTTCCAATTGCACACACATATTAATAATTATTTGGTCATTCAAACTTTATAACTACTCCTAAGTATGTTTTCATGAAAAGTTAAGCTACTTACAAGTTCGATAAGTTTTATTAGAAACCATTTTTAATTAATTTTTTGTGGACATAAACTTAGTCTTTTACACAGAGGCAAACATTGGTAATGAATTTCGATCCGGTTACTCTTCTAAGTTATGTTTTTAATAAGTTGCTTGGTTGGAATGTCATTATAACCTTTTACACACATTGGTGATGTATGTCGATTCGATTACTCAGCTACATCATGTTCTCAATTGGCTTCTAGCTCTATTCACGGCCTAAAGGCCAGCAGAATAGTTATTTATTTAAAATTTACTAACATTTTTATTTTTATTTTTTTAATTCCTACCTTGCTGCTTTAGTTACTCGTTTTAATGAAAAAAAATACTAGCACAGCTACTTAGTTAAAAGACCTTAAATTATGAATGAATGTGACAACTTATAGGGTGATAAATTAACACTAAATCCTAATTAACTTGCATATTTAGCCAAAGAACCCAGATCACTAATTTTACGAGCTAATGACTCTTTGCAACCTAATAAATTATGTTCATAATTAAATCAATTTCATTCCATCTAAGCCATTGACACATTCACACAATTCACAATAAGCAACCTAAACAAACTATCATAAAATATGCAAAACTCACACTCAAAGCAAAATACACAACCCTCCCCACACTTGAAAAACACATTGTTCCCAATGTGAGAAGGAGACAAACAAACACATATGAAAAGAAGTAACATAAAATAAAACAAAAATAAAGATTAAATTTAAAAGAAAAGGGTTAGAAACAAAGCCTCATGGTGATGCAGGCGGTGATGGTGTCAGAGATGGCAGTTGAACACCTTGAGCCTCAAAGTATCGATGAATCCGGCATATATCCTAGCTCTGATGTCGTTGTATGTGACCCACCTCATTCATCCTTGTAGAGTTCTTCATAAGTGTATTTTTAATTACCTTGGTGTTGGCGGAGATTGTATCTAGCACTTTCTTCCAATGAGGCTCTTTTGTGTCTTCTTCCTGTTCGGACTCCTCGCTAGTCGAGCCCTCTTCTGCCTACTGAGGTGGTGCTATGCTAGAACTCGCCTGATTGGCCCTAATCTTCACATGAGTCTTTTGGCTGATGTCTTGGAGTTCCATGTTATGGGACTTTAAGATTTTAGCACACCACAAGTGATGGTGATTTAGAAAATCTGTGAGGTAGACGGTTAGACCACTATAATCTATGCCATAGTACTTAGTAATGGAGAAAACCACGTACCCCATACCTAAATTGTTGCTTCTTTTACATAGAGTCGCAACCATAGCATTTAGAGTCGCAACAATAGCATTCAACACATATGCGGAGTTGCACACTGGGATGTTGTGATCTATGCACCACAACAGCAAAAGTTCCTTCATTGGGCACTTATTGGTTTCTAATTTGTCAAAAATCATTTGACACATGAATTTATGTAACAACAAATGCTCATGGGTTCAAATAATGTTGTTATGGCCATTGTTAGCGTCAAACTGCTCTAACCCAGTGAACTCATTCCAATAGCAAGAAGCACAAAAATCATCATGTTAATCGGTAATGGAAGATTTTGGGAAACTGTAAATATCATACATCATTTCAATATTCATCTCATAAGGTTGTCCCCATAATCTAAACCACATTTCCTTATGGTTACTAGATTCGAAATAAAGGGAAGTGAAAAATTCGAGGGTAAGCTCCAGGTAGACAAGATATTGGAAGTGCACAAACTTACTCCACTAAATTCTTTCTGCTAAATTCTCAATCCTATCTCGCAATTCTAGCCTATCAAACGTATCCAAATCAAAGTAATTTAGGACTACTATCTGCTTAACATTAAGAGATTGGAATTAAATACCTTACTCCTCTTTGTAGATTGGGAAAGGTGCGCTGAATTCTGTCGCCCTCAACCTGAGACTTGATTTCTTCCCATTAATTGGTTACGATTTGCTGGCTACTTAATAAGTGGCATAATGGACTGCAAGTAGGTGGAAGTTGGAATAAAGTGGAAATTTGGAAGTTGTTTAGAGAGAAATGAGAGCATTTGGAGGTTCTAAACTTAGAGAGATAAAGTTAAAATGAAAGTGAGTGAAAAAGTGAAGTAGGAAATGAATCAATAGGTGAAGGAAGGGTAAAATGGTAAAAATTTTAGTTAGAAATTGTATGGACATGTTTACCCTGCCGCAGGCCACGATCGTGGCCTAATTTTACCAATTTCTAATTTTTCATTGTTTGTCCATATACACACCCCCTAAGATCTTTTCATAACTTCTTTTTAGCACTATCACCTCATCATACTTTCCTTCTTGGTCATCTTTATCAAAAATTAATGCCCTACTCTTCCACGATATTTATTTGAAACTTAGAACAACCTAACTACGGAATTCAAACTAACTATAATCAAAGAAATAACCGGTAATTTAAAGCCCATGGGTTGCCTCCCATGCAACGCTTCTTTTAACGGCATTAGCTCGACCTTCTATTAGTGAAAACTCAGTCGGGATCAATTATAAGTAGCTTGCTTCTGCCCTTTTCGTTAAACATAAGTTCTGTATCCTGTAAATAAGCTACAAATAGTGAAATGATCAAAAGGACAATGTTGATAAAATTATGAAAACCAATTATGCTCAGTAATGTCCTTTTCTCGAATGAACTGTTAACAAAAAGGGAATAACAAAACTCCCCGAATCTTCCATGGAATCCAGTAGTTTGCCTGGTAAGACGGTGAGGTGTTCTCTTTTTAGTACTTCCTCATTCGCCCTCATCTCTTCTTCTTCTTTAGCTTCTTGAACAGAGACTTCCATAGCTTCTTTAAACTTGATGTCCATTGTCAACTATTCTTCATCCTCTCGTTCCTTTAAAGATTTAAGCACATCAATTTTTGTAAATGAGATGCCCTCCTCTGGATTCTTTAATACATCATTCATGTTGAATGTCACTTAGTCATCACTAATCCAAATGATGAGGTTCTCTTCATGGACATCTACCCCATTTTTTCGATGTTCAAGCATGGTATACCAAGATCTAGGGAATTATAAGGAGGGTTGTCATTCTTTTCTTTATCCTCTTTCTTCATCTTTTAATCTTCTACAAGATAGGGTTCAGCTTGATTTTCTACTGGTTCTTTTACCTCTTCCCCATTCTTAAGTGTGATAGCCTTATATTACTTTAGTTGATGTAATTCCTTAATGCTCAAAGAGTCTTCCACACTTCTTTTACAAAATTCACTAGAAAGCTATCTCACTTGAATCTCCAGGTTGTGAATAGAAGAGGCATGATTTTCCGTTACTTGATCAAATTGCTCTTCCAGTCTCTTATGGGTCTCTTCCATGTTTGTTAACTTATCCATGATTTTGTCCAATTTGGAATCCCATGAACTGGGCTCAACTTGCTGAAATCCTAATAGGTATTGATGTCCAATATAAGTACTTACATTGTTAGACCAATAGAAATCTGGGTGCTTCTGCCACCCTGGAGTGTACCTGTTCATGTAAGGATGAGGATTTACCCAACTAAATTGAGGCTCATTGAAATCCACAAAAGCCTTTTGCTCCTTATAATATATATCCTCCATGATCATTCTTTTTATCTTTTCTTAGCATTCAACTCCTGAGATTCCCTATTGTTTTCTGGTGATATCTAAGCTGATGTGTCATCTACTTTATGCCCAACTTCTCTCTCTCTCACACACTCTTTCTCAAAAGAAGGTGAAAACGCCTTAGAATACTAGAATTAAACTAATCTACGCCTTCCTTAGCAACGGCGCCAAAATCTTGTTCGGGGTTTGGTTATGTATAATTTTTAATTATTAACCCTCGATAAAATGCAAGTGCACAGTTTGTTAGCATAGTACCAGAGGTATCAATACCACAAGGAGGGAGCTAAATTAATCCTAAAATATAAGACAAGAAATAAATAACATAAATTCAAGATGCAACAAAACTAATACAAGAATTTAATTCAATCAATCAAATTAAGAATCAAACATAAAAATACTAATTATTAAGCAATTTGCAACACACTCAAGAAACAACCAAGGAAATTACCATTTGCGAGCAAGGGAATTTTAATGCTAACCTAACTGATTATGAATTATTGGATTATTAGTTCTAGACTATACTAGGATTGATTACTCTCTCTTGAGTTATAACCATTAACCCTAATCAAATTATAGAGGTTTCAATCTCTCAATTCACAACCTATCCAAAACCCTAATTTGTTATGAAGTTCTCTAATAAACTATTGGAAACCTACACAAAATCTCTCTCTGCATAAATTATTGATTTGGTTTAATTCAGATTTCTATTAAATCTCCTAACTATCGTTACTCTAATTTAATCATTTTTCATTTGATCATCCTCTCAGTTTATTATCGAATTATGCTATAGCAGAATCAAACTACAACAATATTGAATAAACACATAAACAATCAGATTCTCATTAATTCAAGAATAAAATTATGAAGGTGAGTTTAGATCATCCTCGACATTCTAGATCCTATCATCAACTGTTCATTCCAATTCTATACAATAATAAAACTGAAAAGAATAGGAAATATAATCTAAAATGGATGATGGGAGGTAGCGACGTTGAGAAACCTCCTAATCCGGGAAATACTTCGAGTTAGCTTCTTCTCCTCTTCTCTTTTCCTTCTTCTCTTCCTCTATCTCTCGATGATCTCTCTCTAAGGTTTCTCAAGGTGGCTGATGCAAGAAACTCTCTTCTCTGCCTCTTTTTGTTCTTTTTATATCCTCTTATGTTTTGGGTAACCTTAGGGTTTTATAGGATTCGAAAGGTCCAAAAAATCCCTCTAAACTTGACGTTTATGAGTGTCTTCACGTCTGCTTGACACAGGCCACGATCGTGGCCCTGCAAGCCAAGATCATAGCTCACATCTAAGCTTTCTATCATGATCAAGGCATGCAGGCTATGATCACGGGCTAAATCTGGCATTTCTGTCACGATCGTGGGCTGTTATTTCGGCCCGAATGTCTCCAAAACTCCTCCATTCTTCGATGTTGACCCTGAAACACTATCAAACACATAATGGTACCTAAAAACATAATATTTAACTTAAAGACTTGTACTAACCTATAAAACACTTAAAATATAAATAATTAACAAACTAACACTATTATAGCCTAAACACATACTAAATGGTTGAATTAATAGCTAAACACATATCAAATTATACCCTAAAACATGATGAAATTTACACTTATCAATCATCATTCATATCCACAACATAGAAATCTGCAAGAAATATTAACTTATTCACCTGCACCAAAACATCCTTAACCATATCACCAGGATAAGCATTAGTGCGGTCAACCAATTATATTATCACACTCGTTTCTTTCAAAAGACCCAAATTCAAAGAAGCATAAATCGAACGAGGAATCACATTAATTGAAACACCCAAATCCAACATAGCTCTGTTGATCATAGTATTCCCAATTTTGCAAGGAATGGTAAACATACCTGGATCTCAGCATTTTAGAGGCATCTTCTTTCTGAATACTACCTACACATTCTCAACTATCATTACTTTTTCATCACCCTTCAATTTCCTCTTATGTGTAAATAGTTCTTTAAGAAATTTGGCATGCCTTAGTACTTGTTTAATTGCTTCAAGCAAAGGTATGTTGACTTCAACTTTCTAGAAAGTCTCCAATATCTCTTTGTTCTTCTCCACCTTGTTCGGTTTTGTCAATATGCTTGAAAAAGGTGGATGATTAGCTTAATAATATTAGGGCTTTTGAAATTTACCTCTATACTTGATGATAAATTTTCTTCCTTCCCTAATTCCATCTCGATCTCTTCCTCGGTAGCAATTCTTGTTGGAATTCTCTTAGGACTTCAATCTCCTTTCTACTCCTTAAGGTTAGTGCACTGACATTCTTCGAATTCACCTTGGGTTAAGATGGTATCTTTCCTCCAATTTGTGATTTGATACGGTTTATCCTCATTGCCATCTGACCTATTTGATTTTCCAAATTCTGTTCACTCAATTTTGTCTTTTTTTGGAAATGTTGCAGCTGTTGTTGTAGGTTTTGTTGAAATCGGAAATTGTTAGTAGTAAGAGTTTTTATCAGTTCTTCCATAGAATTATCTGAACTGGAAGAATGTGTTCCTAGTGCTCCTTATACCCTTAGTTGAAATTGTTGTGCTCCTTACAACCAATTCTGGAAGTAATTTTACTGTCGATTCCTTGCATAACTCAATTTGGGGTGATCCCTCTAACTTAGGTTATACGTCTACGAGTATGGGTTGTATTGGTTTAGGAAGTTCCCTCTACAGTAGTCACGTACTCCATACTTCCCTTTTACAACATCGAGTGCTAGGACCTGATCTCGGAACTGGACCCCAATCGGGAAAAATGAGAGCGAAAACGGAAAGCGAAGCAAAGAATGCGTGCGGAAACAAATGAAGTAATTTATATCCGAACGAATCAAAAGCAAAACAAATTGCAAAGAGTGGAAATGAAAGAACAGAACATAAGCCGAAAGAACGGAATACGAACGAAAGCAAAGCGAATTCAAAACGGAAACGGAAAAGAGAAACGAAAAGAACGAAGCGAAACAAAAGCGACAACACAATAGCGAAAACGAAATTGAATTCGAATCGAATTGAAACAAAATATCCAACATCCGCAAACAAAAGCTTTAGAAAAGTGTCGCGTTGCGCTGGAAACCCTAAGACTTAACCAATCCGAATCGGTAGATTTTTTTTTCATTCTATTTATCTTTATTCAATCTCATACAAAGTACTTCAATATCCCATTAGTAAATTCATCCTCATGTAAATCTCAATTCATAAAAATCTTCTTATACAAACATACACATCCCAAAATTTTATCTTTTAACCAAAGTCTTATTCTTTCATACATATCTCTTAACTCATCAATTTAATCAAAATTCCTATTATTTCATTTACCATAATTTCTCACACATGACTTATATACAAACCAGCCCCACCCAATTTCACAAAAATTGGGCAGCATAACGGCTGTATTCTAAGAAACCCAAAACCTGCAAAG
>JANITX010000010.1:43037305-43049009 GCA_027564395.1 Erythroxylum ulei | reverse complement strand
GCCACCTTCGCGGGGCACGGACTCGGATATCACCAACGATATCGGGTTCGGGTCACTCGGGAGTGGGGTGTTACATAATCATTCAAGTTATTCCAAATCATTAACATGCAAAATCCACGTTTAAATGCTCTGGACTAAACATACATATTAATCAAGACCCAAATGTCAAGTTATTCACCATTTTTAATTATACACACATATTAATAATTATTTGGTTATTCAAACTCTGTAACTACTCCTAAGTACGTTTTTATGAAAAATCAAGCTATTTACAAGTTCGGTAGGGTTTTATTAGAAAAAATATATATATATATATATATTTGTGGAAATAGACTTAGTATTTTTACACGGAGACAAACATTGGTGATGAATGTTGACCAGGTTACTTGACTAAGTCATGTTTTTATTAAGCTGCTTGGTTGGAATGCCATTATAGCCTTTTGACGCAAAGGTACACACTTGTGATGCGTGTCGATCCAGTTACTCGACTACTTCACGTTCTCAACTACCTATTAGCTCTATTCATAACTCAAAATCCTAATTAACCTGTATATTTTAACTAAAGAACCCAAATCACTAATTTCACGAGCCAATGACTCCTCACAACCTAATAGATTATGTTTAAAATTAAATCGATTTCAATCTATCTAAGCCATCGACACATTCACACAATTCACAATATGGAACCTAACAAACTATCATACAATATGCAAAATTTACACTCAAAACAGAACACATAACCCTCCCCACACTTAAACAACACATTGTTCTCAATATGAGAAGGAGATAAACAAATACATAAGGGGGAATGAAACAATATATGGAAGGCAAAAGAACAAAATACTAACAAAAATTAGAAGAAAATGGTTAGAATATGAAACCATCATGGTGATAGAGGTGGTGATGTGTCGGAGGTGTTGACCAAATGCGCTTGATGTCAAGTTGGCTTTCCTATCTTGTAATTGACTCAGAGAGAGTAAGAGAATTAGTAGCGCAATGCATTCCGAATCATTGATATTTATTTATGGAAATGAAACAACTTTAATTGCATAACAATTTAAACCTAACCTAGACATGCTAATTTATGGTCATTAGTTTGACCTTGTGTCATTGGAAACTCAACTGGGATCAATTATGAACCATTTGCTTCCATCCTTTTTGTTCAACATCAATTTTGTACCCTGTAAGTAAGCTACAAATTGCAAAATGATAAAAAGGACAATATTGATAAAATTATGAAAACCAATTAAGCTCAGTAATGTCCTTTTTTCAAGTGAACTGTCAACAAAACAGGGAATAACAAAATTCCCTGAATCTTCCAAGGAATCCAGCAGTTTGCCTAGTAAGAGGGTAAGTTTTTCTCTTCTTGGTTCTTCCCCATTCACCCTCATCTCCTCTTCTTCTTTAGCTTCTTGAACAGAGACTTCCATAGCTTCTTCAAACTGGATGTCTGTTGTCATTTGTTCTTCATCCTCTCGTTCCTTCAAAGATTCGAACACATCATTTTTTCTAAATGAGTCACCCTCCTTTAGATTCTTTACTACATCATTCATGTTGAATGTTACTTGATCATCACTAATCCGAATGATGAGGTTCTCTTTATGGAAACCTACCCAAGTTTTTTCAACATTCAAGCATGGTATACTAAGATCTAAGGAATAATAGGGAGAGTTGTCATTCTTTTCTTCATCCTCTTTCGTTGTCTCTTGGTCTTCTACAAGATAGGGTTCAAAATGGTCTTCCACTAGTTCTTCCTGTTCTTCCCCATTTCTAAGTGTGATAGCCTCATATTGCTCTCGTTGATATAATTCCATATTGCTTAGAGAGTCTTCCACACTTCTCTTACAAAATTCACGGGAAAGCTATCTTACTTGAATCTCCAGGTTGTGAATAGAAGCGGCATGATTTTCTGTTACTTGATCAAATTGCTCTTTCAGTCTCTTCTAGTTCTCTTCCATGTCTATTAGCTTATCCATGATTTTGTCTAAATTGGAATCCCATGAACTAGACTCATCTTGCTTAAAAATAGGTCTTGATGTCCTATGTGAGTACTTGCATTATTGGACCAATAGAAATCTGGGTGGTTCTACCACCCCGAATTGTACTGGTTCATATAAGGATGATGATTTCCCAAACTAAATTGGGGCTCATTGAAATCCGTAAGAGTCCTTTTCTCCCCATAATATATATCCTCCATGATCGTTCTTTTTATCTCTTCTTAGCATTCAAGTCTTGAGATTCCCTGTTGTTGTCTGGTGATATCCAAGTTAATATGTCGTCTACTTTATGCCCAGTTTCTTTTTTTTTTCACAAAAGAAGGTGAAAAAGCCCTAGAATATAAGAATTAAACTAATCGCCTCCCTGACAACGGTGCCAAAAACTTGATCAGGTTGTTGGTTGTGTGTAAGTTTTAATTATTAACCCTCGATAATATGCAAGCGCACGGTTTGTTCGAGGAGTACCAAAGGTGTCGATCCCATGAGGAGAAAGTTAATCTAATCCTAAAATCTAAGGTCAAAAATAATAACAGAAATTTAAATTGCAAGAAATTAATACGAGAAATTAATTCAATCAAAAAAATTAAGAATCAAACACGAAATACTAATTACTAAGCAATTATAACACACCCAAGAATCAACAAAAAGAAATTACCAATTGAGAGAAAGGGAATTTTACTTATCCTTAATGCTAACCTAACTGATTATGAATTATCAGATTGTTGGTTCTAGACTATCCTAGGGTTGATTACTCTCTCTCAAGTTTTAACCATTAACCATAAATCATAAACCCTAATTAGATTATGGAGGTTGCAATCTCTCAATTCACAACCTATCCAAAACCCTAATTATTAATGAAGTTCTCTAATAAACTATTGGAAAACTATGCAAGATCTCTCTTCGCATAATTTCTCGATCTGATTCAATTCTTGTTCTATTAAATCACCTAACTCTAGTCAGTCCAGTTAAATCATTTTTTATTCAACTCATCCTCTTAGTTTATTATTGAATTATGCAATCGTAGAATTAAACCACAACAAATCCAATAAACACATAAACAATCAGATTTCATTAATTCAAGAGTAAAATTCCGAAGGTGAGTTTAGAACATCCTCAACATTCTAGATCCTATCATCAACTATTCAATCCAATTCTATACAATAATAAAACTGAAAAGAGCAGGAAATACAATCTAAAATGGATGATGGGAGGTAGTAACATCGGGAAACCTCCTGATCTAGAAAGTACTTCGAGTCAGCTTCTTGTCCTTTTCTCTCTTCCTTTTTCTCATCCTCTATCTCTCAATGATCTCTCTCTAGGGTATCTCAAGGTGGTTGATGCTAAAAGCTCGTTTCTCTGCTTCTTTTTGTTCTTTGTATATCCTTTTGTGTTTTGGTTAACCTTAGTATTTTTTTGGGTCCGAAAGGTCCAAAAAATCCCTTTAAACTTAACATTCGTGATTATCTATGCGTCTGTCAGATGTAAGCCATAAGAAAGGTCCATAAAATCCCTCAAAACTTGACGTTCGTGATTTTTTATGCGTTTGCCTGATGTAGGCCACGATCATGGCTCACATTTAAGCCTTCTGCATGCCACAATCGTGGGCCATTCCCTGGGATTTTGTCACGAGGCCATGATCGTGGGTCGTTGTTTTTGTCCGAATGTCTCCGAAACTCCTCCGTTCTTCGATGTTGACCTTTAAACACTAGCAAACACATCAAGGTACGTCAAAAACATTATATTCCTGATCTCGAAAGTTTTATGCCAAATTCTTTAAAGGATTATAGACTAATCTCTAATTTTAAATTATCGAATAAGATAATAACTAAGATATTGACAGTAAAGATGAGGAAAGTCTTAAAGCAAATAATTTGAGAAGTTTAATGGGGCCTTCTTGGAAGGAAGGGAGATAGGAGACAATGTATTGATATCTTAAAATCTTTTCAAAGGTTACTCAAGAAAAATCTATCCTTAGAATTGTGCTATAAAAGTGGATTTTAAGAAGGTTTATGACTTAATAAGTTGATATTTTATCTTACAACTATTTGAGGCCTATAATTTTCCTAAGAAGTTTAGAATATTTTTGGGAGAATGCATAATAATAACTATCTTTATGAGTATCCAATAAGAATCTTCAAAGGAAAAAAAAAAGGGCTAAGGTAGGGTGTCCTTATATGACCCTATGTTTCATTCGTTGCAATGAAGCTTTGTGAAGATTGATCAAGCATAAAATAACCTTAGAACTAAGATTCAAATTCCACAACAAATGTAAAAGGATTAGGGTAGTTGATCTGTCTTTTACTAATGACTTAATTCTTTCTACAATGGCTCAAGAGAAGTCTATAAGGATCCTAATGAGCACCCTTTATAAATACAAAAAACTTATAAGACTAGAAATCAATCATGGAAAGAGTCAATCACTTCTTTATTTAAATGCTCTAGCCTTAGAATCTATGCTAATTGACATATCTGGTATTAAAGCTTACAATATCCCTTTAATGTACCTTAGTCTCCCCTAGCTTCAATAAGACTTAACTTTAGAGATGTATCCCTTTAGCTTTACTGTTGTTTTTAGACATCAAAATGAAGTAGATAGGTGTTAACCTTCTAGGATCCAAAAGGAATGATTGCTGTAGATTCAGTGATAGCATTGTAGGCTGAGGTTGCTAACCTAACCATATAATTGAATAGCTTGAAAGCCACCTTATCTTCTTTACTCAAAGCAATTTAATATAGATGTGAGCTATGCAGACAAAAGAGCCATATCATAGCTGATTGCTTCCTAGTGGAAAACAACAATGTATAATGGCTTAAATTCATGGGAGCATAATTTGGTCAGGGAGGTAATAACCCTTACTTGAACACATATAATCCTAGGTGGCATAATCACCCGAATTTCCCATGGTCTAACAATGCAAGAAATCAAGTGAGAACTTAAGGTCCACAGAGATTTCAATAAGACAAGTTCGGTTTTTTAGAATAAAAGATGGAAAAATTAATTGATGTGTTGAATTCCAAGTTCACGAGCCAAGATGAGACCCAGAAGAGGATGAAAGTGAAATTAGATCAAATAGCAAAGTATTTTGCCTCTTCGATTCATAATTTGGAGGTTTGAGTGGGCTAGTTAGCCAATGCATTGTTTACATAAAGTGTGGGGAGCCTTCCAAGCAATACAGAAGCAAATCCAATGGAGCGACCTAAGGCTATCACACTTAAGAGTGGAAAAGAACTAGAAGAATTAACAGAAAAATAGGTTGAACCCCACCTTGTAGAAAACCAAGATAAGTAGAAAAATGATGAAGTTAAGCATGAGGGTCCTCCTTATATCCCTCCTCCTCCATATCCACTAAAAATACCATTCCCACAAAGACTTTAGAAGAACAAAATTGGATAAACAATTTGAAAAGTTTTTGGAAAAGCTCAAGACGTTGTAAATTAACTTGTCTTTTATGGAAGCTTTGGAGAGTATACCCAAGCCCTTAAAATTTATCAAATATATCTTATCCGGCAAGCGGACTTGAGATGAAAATTAAACAATCTCCATGATAAAAAAACTATAGCTCCATAGTTACCAACCACATGCCCTCAAAGTTAAAAGATCTAGGGAGTTTTACTATACCCTGTGTAGTTAGTAGTTTAGAATTTTCTAAATGCTTATATGACTTCTTATGCCTTTGTCCATTTCAAGAAATTGAGGCTAGTAGATGTGAGGCAAACTTCCATGCTTATTTAGTTGGTGGATCAATCGATAAAGAAACCATTTAATGTGGTGGAGGACGTGCCTATAAAGGTAAACAAGTTTATTATTATTATAGATTTCGTCATGCTAGACTTTGAAGGCGATTAAAAATATCAACTAATTCTTAGTGGACCCTTTTTGAACTCTAGAAGAGCTTTGGTAGATGTCCATAAAGGCAACCTCATCTTTCGGATTGATGATGAACAAATAAAATTCAATATGAATAATGTATTAAAGAATTTGAAGAAGGGTAGCTCGTTCAGGAGAATCGATGTAGTTGAATCTTTAAATAAGCAAAAGGAGGCACCAATTTCAAAAACTATTAATGAAGTGTTAGAAGTTGATTTAAGTATGAACAGTTTCTACCTCTCACAGTACAAACTATTATATTCAATTGAAAATCTAAGAAGTTTCATCATTCTATATTTATTGACAGTTTATTATCAAAAAGGGCATTATTAAACTTAATTAGATTTTTAATTTGTTCAATTATGTCCTTTTTATTATCTTGCAACATGTAGCTTATTTACGAGCTGCTAAATTGCCATGTGGAGAAATGGTGGAAGCCAGCCACTCATTATAGACCCAAGATTATGTCAAGCTAATAATGTTAAACAAGCATTACTTAGGAGGCAACTTAAGAATTAGAACATTTTATTATTATTATTTTTATGTTTATTTTTTAGGGAGTGAATTGATGGATCTTTATGGTGTAGAATATCTCCAAATTCCATCACCAACACATTCATCACCTCAATCACCATAAGTAACTTGCTCTAACTTTGTCTTTGTTATTATTTATTTTGCTTTGTATTTTTTGTGTCTCACATTGAGGACAATGTGTTGTTCAAGTGTGGGAATGTATATGCAATTGCATATCAATTATGTATGAATTTTTTATTTTTACTGTATTAGTGTTTTATTAGGTTGGCATTATGTGAACATTTTATTGCATGATGTATACATTGTGTGAATGTGTCAATGGAAAGAATTGAATGGAATTAGTATTTGAACATGGTCATTTAAATTGTAAAGGCATAGTAACTGGTGAATTTTGTACTTCAAGTGTCTTTGGGATGAATATGCATGTTAATTATGATATGACACCTATTCTTTCAATTTATGACACTTGTTCGTATAAATTTGTAATTACATTCAATTAAATTGGTTAGCATCAATAATACCCTTTTATGGGAGTGATTGAATAAATTGGGTTAAGAATATAGTTGGTGGCTAGTTAAGAGTTGTGATATAGTTGAATAATTGGAGGCATTCATGATCAAATGTTTGTCTTTGTGTGCTCTAATCAAGATAAATAAAAAAATGTGACCTATTTAAGTAACCGAGGGACATTTATGATAAGGTGTTTGCCTTCATATCAAAAGACCAGGTTAACATTAAAGAAAATTTTAAAAAATAAAAATTGGTGTTATAATAAATAAAACCTACTGATCCTTTACAAATAGCATGCATTTTCATGAAAGAATACTTAGTGATAGTTTTCCTTTTTGATTGATCAATAATAATAAATACATACTTAAAAATGCTATAAGTGTATGAATAGGGTGTTAATATTTTGATTAATATGTATATTTAAATCAAATCACTTAAACATGAAAGGAATAAGTTAGTATGTTGGCACATTTTGAGTGATTGATGTTTGAGGTTAAGTGATTTGATGCCAGTGTATCACTATTGCATGTTGCACGATTCTGTGATTGTGTGATTAATTGTTTTGTTTTGTTTATGTATGGGTTTAGTTTTTCTTGAGGACAAGCAAAGGTTTAAGTGTGGGGATGTTGATAGGTGTAGATTCTAATATGTTTTCTAGGTGTTTAAATGTGTTTTTAAGTGTTTTCCTGGATGATTAAATGATAATTATATCTTTAGGACTTAGAATAGAGTTAGTGTTAGTGTTTTTATGTGTTTTAAATATTTGAGTAGTTTAGCGCTAAAATTTGACCTTAATTTTATGTTGCAAGGGGTGTTTAATGTGTTTGTGAGTCTATGGAAATAAGAAATTGAAGAAAAAGAGAAGATTTGGAAGCATGAAGTAATGCAGGTCACGATTGTGACACTAATCCTCATGAAAATAATAGCCTTTTTACTAGAAGTTACGACCCATATGCTTGCGGTATTGAAAGTTTTTATATAAAACTTATAAATAAGTTACTTGGTGTAACAAGGATTTATCCTGTCAAAGAGTTTAATCTTGTTTTTCACCAATTTAGCTTCCTTGTTCATTTATATTATTTAAAGCCTTATACTTTAATGTTTAAACATTCATGCTCTGCTTTTTAAAAAACACTCTTGTTGTTGGATCTTGAAAAATTTTCTAAATTACTTGTTATTTGTTTAATTATTTATTTTTAGAATTGAGTCATTAATTTAGTAGGCATGAATAAAGATTGAAAATTTGATGGAAAGATTGGAACTTACTTAGAATTAATGTGGTGTTAAGTGGATTAAAGGAGTTAGAGACATAGAAGACAAAAGAAGGGGCAAAATTGGAAAGGCAAGTAAGTGAGGGGCAATTTTGGAGGAAAAGACCAAAATTGTGTCTTGAATTACAAGAAGAGAAGAGAGAATCGTGAAAAGCCACAGAGAAGAGAGGAAGAGGGAAAAATGTGGGAGAGGAAAAGAAGAAGAAAAATCGTGGGAGAATAGAGAAGGAAAGAAGAAGAAAAGAAGAGTAATCATCTTGTTAAGGTAAGCTCTATGCTATTTTTCTTCTTGTTTGGTTTGAAAAAGGAAGTAGAAAAAAATGGGTTTTTGTGTTGGGAATGATTGGAGGAAGAAGATGATTGAGAGACCCATTTGATTTTTAGGGGTTTTTAAACTAGGTTTTGGCTTTTCTAACCTAGATAGACCATGGGTAAGTTAATGCTAAACCCAAATTTGCAATTATTTCATTTGTTGTGATTTTGACGTTTTAGGGGTTTTATTGAATTGGAATTTAATGGAAATTTGTTTTGTTTTAGAAAATCAAGAAAATCCTACCCAAGAGCCAGGGGAAGGGCCAAATTGAGTTTGGATTTTCAAGAGTTATAAGGTGGGTAAAATATTTATGGTTATTGTATGAATGGGCAATGTGCCTATGTGTGTGTGTATATGCTTAAATTTCTAAATTGTGAATTGCTGTGATGTGTTTTATGTTATGTTATGCATTGAAAGATGTATGACAATTTGATATGGTTAAATTGTCTGTATGATCATGTTATGCCATTGAATTGTGTCATGGCATTTTGATTTAAATGGAAAGAAGAAAAAAACATAAGAATATGAATTTGTGATTGATTGAATTGTGCATGAGAATTGATTGTGTTTGGGAAAAGTGGAACCATTTTGTAGTCACGTGCATGTCAACATGAAACCTTCTCCCAGCTGCCCGCTTGTGGCACACGAGATCCGAAAAGGGGACTAGTTTTGTTCACGGAGTAAACTTCGGTTTCTCTTTTTTGTTCCACAGAACCCTCGAGCCATTTGTTTGTGCATTTGCATTTTGATATGTTAAGTTATGATAAAGTTTGAGTATTATGCATTGATGTTAAATTACCTCCGACATGTTTTATGTGATGATGTAATGAATTATGATTGTGAATGCTAAACTTTCATTGCTAGATTAAGATAAGACGTGTATGCCTCTATGAGTGTTCATACGTATATGGTTGGTTGTGTGGCTCGTTGCCAATAGCTATAAATATATTAGTCACTAAGCTGTATAGCTCAACCCATCATTTTCCCTCCTCAGGTGCAGAACGAGAAGATTAGCGATCCTTTGCAAGGCATTCGAAAAATCCAAGATAGCTAGGAATCTATTGTACTAAGTTAGTGACTAATTTGGCTAGCTTTATAGGCATATCAAACTTGAGCTTCTTTTTGTATTTTGTATTAAGTTTGATGTGTATGTTCATATGTAAGTACAGCCTGTTCAAACATTGACTTTGTTTAGAAATGATAATGAGAATTTGAGAAGTTCCTTTGTGTATGATTATGTTATTTTAAAGATTGAGTATGATGGATGTGGAAGTGGAATGTATATGTGCATGGTCTTCTTTGTTGAGATTGCCAATTGTTGTTAGTATTAGAATATGTTAGAGTTGGAAAGATTGTATGGGATGAATCTTTTGAGTTCAGATTCAATAGTTAATGAGATGTACTTAGTAGTTGAATTGATATGAAGTGGTTTTGCACTAAAAAGGTTAAATTTGAGAAGATTATGATTGAATATGGTGTTAGAATGGATGTTGGAAGCATTGGAGAGGCTTTAGAGGGGTTTGGGTGTCACAAAAATCTGTTAGATGGACATTAGGTCCATTAAATGGACCTTCTCAGGCCTAAAAAATGCTCCCAGCCCAGTGCATGTCCATTTAACGGACCTTCTCGGGCCTGGAAACCACTCTAGGCCCATCTATGTTCATTAGATGGACATGTATGTCCGTTTAACGGACATTCACGGGATAACTATAGGGAATTGCAGTTTTGTACGTATTAGAGGCAGAATCTCGTTTTAGGGTCTTCATAGAAGTTGTAGATCTAGAAGTCCTCTTTGAAACTGTCTAAAAATGACCCAAATTCAACATCTTTAATGAAAGTTATAACAATCGCACCAAGACAGGTACAATATGATTAAGGACATAAATATGTTCGATTCTTTTGGCCATAACTTCATCATCCGACCTCCAAATGAGGCGATTCTTGGAACAATGGATTTCTAACAGATTTCTATACCTCTACACAAAACTTTATAGCCTTTGATGTTGAATTCACAAAGATTTACAGAAAAGAAGTGAGGGTTTATTGAAATAACCCTACAAGGAAACCCGCTCACGCTTTTTGACTCTGGATAGTTGGGCTCCAGAAACGGGGCTCAACATCTTATGGTATCAAAGATTAGGTTTTAAGAGTCCTAGGCTTAGAATATGTTGTGCTATGCATGATTGTGATATGTGATAAATTGTTTCCATTGTAAATTGATTGATTTCATTAAATGACATGCATATCATACATACATGTAGGAAATAGGATTGTAATAAAACATAAGCTAATCGTTATTGTTTCTATTGAAGGAGTGAAATGCCACCTCGTAGAAGGATACGAGGAGTTCTGAAAGGATCGGTTTCACTTGACCTTTCACTAAGAGAGGAGGTGTTGGGCCCTGTTTCCGGAGCCTAACTATCCTGAATCATAGAACTTGAGCGGGTTTCCTTGTAAGGTTATGCCAATGTCCCCTCATTAGCTATGATCGGTTCCTCATCATTCGTATAACATCTCAAGCCACAAAGGCGATCCTACATAACAAAAACACAATAATCATAATTGACTTCTTCAAAATTGTAGCTATTATTCTCTACTTTATTTTGGAGCAATAACCACCTCAATCGGAGCTCTATAGCGCTTAAGAAACCAAAGGATGTTCAAGGCCCAAACATACTCTCCCAACCAATCCCTCATTTATCTTCCGTGAATATTTTTAAATTCAACAACAATGGCTATCAATTTTCGTGGGAAGGTAGGACAATGTGTTAGAAATCTAACGCTTCAAGAATCACCTCAATCGGAGGTCGGACGAAGAAGTTACGGCCAAACGAATCCAACTTGTTCATGTCCTTACTCACATTGTACATGCCTTGGATCAATTGCCATAACTCTTACTATGGATGTCTGATTGACTTAGTTTTTTTATGGTTTGAAAGAAGACTTCTAGATCTACAACTTTTGTGAATATTCAAAAATGAAATTCTATCATTTAGAGGGCCAAAAAAACACGGGCTATGTAAACCAGCACGGGCAGGCCGTGTAACCTTCGGGTGAAACTAAAATTTTCACCATCCAAGTGTAGCGCTCCCTTACCGTAGAGTACCCACCGGAACGCCCGTAGGTCATTTCGATACATATCCTACGATAAGAGAACACTACAGACAAACACCACTATACTCCACATGGCATCACAATAATAAAACAGTAA
>JANITX010000010.1:43019287-43029404 GCA_027564395.1 Erythroxylum ulei | reverse complement strand
AGCTAGCACTTCATGCTTAACCCTCTCTGTAAAAGTTACAGAGTTCTCTCAACCTATTTTGTGGATACCGTTAGAGGTCGGACACTTGTGCGGCTACGGTGGTTGATACGGATCGGTTTCAGTAACGGTTCGAGAGATAAATCAAGATAAAGATTAAGCTTCAGAATAAGATACGAATTAAATTTTCGCTTTATTTTGATTCGTGTTAATCATTTTATAGAATTAAATAGATCTTGGTTTTCGGAAAATAAAAAATCACGGAAGAGTTTCGTGATTATTCCGCTGCGGTCGGATCAGATCCGGTCCCGATTTCCCAACAGTAACATAATCTATAAAGTGATTTCTAAACTCCTTACTGAAAGACTCAAGTTGGTTGTTTCTATCATCATCAATTCAGCTCAAAGGGTTTTTATTCCTGATCAGAGTATTGGGGATAATATCCTTCTTATTCAACAATTGATGAAGGATTACAATTCAGGCAAGAATCTCAAAAGTTATTTAATTAATGTTGATTTTATCAAAGCTTTTGACAATGTTAGTTGAAGATTCATCCGAGTTTGTCTTGAAGTTCTATAGCTACCACCTAGATTTCTTGATTGGATCATGACATATATTCAAACTTTGAGAATTCTTGTGAATGGGTTTCCTACTAAACATTTTAACATTGCTAAAGACATTCACCAAGGAGATCTTTTGTCTCCTTATTTATTCACTTATGTGATGAAAGGATTTTCTTGATTCACAAGTAAGCTAATCTCTTGTAACAGGAGTTTTCAATTTCACTACAAATGTAATGCTCTTAATCTCACTCACTTTATATATGCTGATGATCTTTTGATCCTCTGTGGAATTGATCCTCACTCTATTATCATGATGTTGCATGCTCTAGAATTATTTGCTAAATGGTCAGGTTTAAAGCATAATTTTAAGAAGAGTTGTCTTTATCTCTCAGCTAATGTGAGAAATATTATTTTAGTACAGAGAACTATTGGGCTAAACATGCATTCTGCTCCTTTCTAATATTTGGGAGTCCCGGTCACTTCTTCCAAACCAAAGTTTAATGATTGTTTACTCCTTATGAAAAGAATAAAGTCAAGAGTGAATGCTTAGCAAAACAGGTTTCTTTCCTATGCTACTAAGCTAACCCTTACTATCTCTGTATTAAACAGCTTACTTCTACACTGGATTGCTCACATTACATTGCCAAGAAAAGTCCTTAAAGAGGTTAACAAAATCTTGAAAGCATTCCTGTAGTCTAGCAAAATTGAAAACTCAAAGAATGTAAAGATAAAATGGAGTGAGGTTGCCATTCTGAAGAAACTTGGAGGCGTCGGGATCATTTCTATTTCTACCATGCAAAAAGTCTGAATGTGCAAAAGGCTTTAGCGGCTATACACTGATCATAATGCACTCTGAGTCAAGCGGATACATGAGGATCACCTAAAAGATATGAATTTTGGTAGGCTTCTTGTACCAGGGAGTTCTCATGGATTCTTCTCTAGATGATGAAGCTGTGTGACTCTGTTTATCCTTGTATTAAACACAAGATTGGCAATGGAAACAAAACATAGTTTTGGTATGATAACTGGTTAGACCGAGTCCCATTATTCTCAATCCTCAGGTTTGTCACTTGAGAAACATAATTCCTCTTAATCTTAAAGTATCATCTTTGATCTGCAATGGTCAATGGAGAGGGAATTTCAGAGGTTTTGATACTCTGCCTCAATTCTTCCCTCAATTGGTTAAAGAGCATATTGATGATTCTATCATTTGGTTTCTAGACCTGAGTGGTAAATTCTCCAAAAAATCATGTCATCAAATCCTAGCAAGGGAATTAGTTGAGGTACCATGGTCTTCACTTTTATGGCAAAATTCCATTCAGCTGAAAGCCTCTTTTATATCTTGGCTTGCGATTAAAAGCAGACTCAAGAATAAAAGCTAATAGCATGGTACTATGGATACAACTTGTATTTTATGTAAAATGGAAGTGAAGGATAGAGACCAACTCTTTTTTCTTTGCAATTCTTGAAAGTAGTCTGGAAGAGGATATTGCACATGATACCTAGTAACGGCTATACTTATACTTAGGAACAATCTTTGAGTTGTGCTATTAGAAATTCAAAGACAGGTACGATTAATGCAATTCTCTACAAAGCTACATTCATCATTGCCATGTACTCCTTTGAAAGGAGGGAAACTTTACAGGTTTACCAACCTTGAAAAAGGGAAATACCAGTTAACTGACAGGATCATTAACTAGATTAGATTAGCATTAATTTCCAAAAATCTACAGTTTAATCTCTCTCCTGATATGAAACGTAGATGGAATCTTTAATGCGAATTATCATATTGTTATAATTAGTTAATTTTCTTAATTTATTTTACTTGTATGTAGAATATTCGACTTACAGATAATGTAATATTTATTTTAAAAAAAACTATGGTTGTCAAGTAAACAAGGAGATTATTATATTCAATTTCTTATTAGAACATACAAAAATGGTGGATTATAGAGATAATAAGTTTCGAATGTAATGTTTTCTTTCTAAAGATTGATATAGAAATCCATTATCTCTACCTCTACTCCCCTGTTAGCATCATTTAACCCCAGAACTTGGTAGGCCGTTTAAGTACGTACCAAGAACCAAAACTAAAATTACAAAGGGCACGTTTGCTTACTATTGGACACTACTTTGTTTTCATAGTTGCGTCGACAAAGTTAAATTTTAATTAGTCTTGCAAATGAAACTGATCCTGGAAATGCACATTGGGAACTTGAAATCCTGTTGTTTCTTCCATTTTCACTTAGATAAAGACTATTTCTTTCCTTGTAACCAAGTAAAGAAATATTGACTTGACAGGGTATAAGTGAGACATATACTATCTATACTGCCATAAAAGTTTAAATAAATAAATTCTTTTTGCACTTATTTTAATCAAAATTGTTTAAATTTTTTGTGATATTGAAAATATAAAAAGATATTTTAAAATTATTTTAGCAAAATTACAATTAAAATTAAATTAGAAAGATTATACATAGTAAATTCCTACCAATTATTTCTTAAGTAATTTGGAATAATAAAAACATATTCAAAAATGTTGGAAAATGATTCAAAATTGTTTAAAATACTATTCCTACAAATTATTTCTTAAGTAATTTGGAATAATAAAAACATATTCAAAAATGTTGAAAAATGATTTAAAATTGTTTAAAATGTGGTCCTATTTTTTCTAAGTTATCCAAGTTTGTTTAGATTATTTCCTTTATTTTAGGTATTTAAACTTTTAATTTGTTTGGTTAATTTTTACCGAGATATTAGCTAAATTTGCTATTTCATTGCCTATATATTTAGGCCTTCATCATTAATATAAGTGGTACCCATCAATAAATTACCTCTTGTATTATCTCTTTTTTAGTCTATTTTTGTTTGGTTAATTTCTAGTTCTAAAACTTAACATGGTATCAGAGCTCCTTATAATCCTAAGGAGCCTATGAGTATTCGAGAGATAGTAGCGACATCACGTCCAATAATACATCAACTTTTTCACCTCTAATTTTTTATGGTGAGAATTATCAAGTTTGGGCAATCAAAATGAGAGCTCACTTGAGAGATATTGACTGACTTGTAGCAGTGAGTTGAAGGTAAAAAGCAAATACCACCTCTAGGAAGTAACCCAACACTCATTCAAATTAGGGTTCATGATATGAAGAAGTCAAAGCTCCAAGTGCCTTATCTTAAATTCTTATTGTTGTCTCTTAATCAATTTTCCTAAGAATTATGGGTTATAAAACAGCCAACAAAGCTTGGAACACAGTGAAAGAACTCTATTATGGCATAGATAGAACAAGACGAATGCAAATGTTAAATCTCAAAAGAGATTTTGAGATTTTAAGGATGGAAGAAAAGGAGACTGTTGGCAGTTTACAAAAGATAACGGCCACTTTATATAACTCCCGTATCAGTTATTTGTCATAACCAGGGATTAAAGAATGAAAATAAACAGATCATTGGATGATAATTACGAAACAGAGAAAATATGTTCTTCTTCTTCTTCCATTCTCTCTCACGTGAAGCAATCATCAAAGGCTTAGAGTTTGGGACGTGAATTAATCGGTGACTCTAGTAGCCTACCGAAATCCGAAGACTAGCAAGCAGCAAATCGATCCAGCACTTCCGCATTAAGGTTAGTCCTTATAATTCTACATTGGTATCAGAGCCGAATTGCTTATTTCCTAGTCTCGATGTCATAAGCATGATTAAAACATTCAATTAATCATGAAATGAGCAACCATGATTATATATACGATTTCTACTATGAATGAGAGCTTAATGTATTGTTCTTTGAGGCCTAAAAGTGTTAATGAGCGTAATTTATAACTTCATTTTATTCTTAAATTACTTTTCATCAAAATAATAAATTTATTAGTAGTAATTACGTTTTGTTATCATCGAAACATCGATTAGACCCCTTTTGGTTCAACTATTTCCCCCTTTTTTTACAGTAGCAAAACACTTGTGATATAAAAGCACAATATTAAAATTAAGCACACAAACAACTATCAATATACTGATTTTCTTCCCCTTAACTATGTATAAAAATACAAAAACATAATTTAAAATCAAGAATAAAAGAGATATTCAATATAAAATAAATATACATACATTTTAAACAACATAAATTTATTTAAGCACATCATATAAAGTGCAAAAAATACAAAAACAACAAAACAATCACCTCCCCTAAATTTCATCATTCTTCCTAAGTCTAATATAACTACTCTGTCTCTCTCTTTTGGAATCATCAAGAAGAAATCATTTATTTTTAAAAATAAAGTGTCATGTATCAAACTAACTTAATTAAAAGATCAAAAAATAAATTTGATCAAGATTGATAATTTTTCTCACTAAAGAGTGCTATTGAATATTCTAATGATCAAAACAAAAGATCAATTTTGAAAGAAGCATCCCTACTTATGTCTAACTTAAAAATGGTTTCAATTTCGATATCGTACCTAGGTTAAAAAAATTCAATTAAAGCAACAAGGACAAGTTTTGACAAATTAAGGATTAAAAAACAAAATTGCAATACCCAACAATCAATTTCACATAAGACTGTATCATTTTGAAAGCTTCAAAACTTCAAGAATAGTAATATGAAAAAAAACTTATTTTATAATTTAATTATGAAAGCATCAATTTGGAAAGAAAACTCTTAATTAAAAAATTTTAAAAATCCCCAAATTTAAAACTCAAGAATGATAAATTTTCAATTTGATGCAATCTAACAAGATTTCTATAAAATGGGGAATGATGTTTAGAAAAAAAAAAAAGAGTGAATTGTTACCAAGATGAAAAATAGAAAAAGGGGTAGAGGAGAGATTAAACTAGAAGAATTGGTCAACCATATGACTTTACTGATCAATCAATGTTAGCGTGTCGACCATACTAGCAACCAAATAAGTTACAAACTTACTAGAATGAAAAATTTCCGAGATAATGGGACATTATTCAACTACTTAAGGATATTGATCGATCGGCATACATGGGTGGCCGACTAAAGGAGCGACCAAACTCTTTACAAATTCACTGTAACAATAACATTTCTTAGAAAATGGGACATTGTCAACTACTTGAAGACATTGGTTAACCAGGGTGTGTAGGTGGTCAATCGAAAGAGCAACCGAAGTCCTTACAGACTTATTGGAATGATGGAATTTCATAAAAAAAAGGGACATTAGCCAACCACTTTAAGATATTAGTCGACCTTGGTGTTTTAAAAAGTTAGAAAACAATATCAAAAGTTATTTTTTCCTTGGACGAACACAAGAACAAGTGGATTAATACAAAAGCCCCAAGCTTTTATGCGGCCTATCCATTGCACTGGTTTTTTAGTTGGCCCATCTTATAAACTAAGAGATGACTAGATGAGCGTAAGGAAAAGAAATTAAATTGTGACTTTAATAGAATGGGGGTTGGAAGTCCACAAAACAAAGGATGAACAATGAATTAAATGATGTTGCAAAAAATTGAGAGAACTTGAGATCAAAACACAAAGTTTAAAGTGTCCTAGTTGTGTTGGACACTTTCCTTAAAGTGTTATTTGCCCCCACCATACTTGAAAACTGAGTTAAAGGCAAATTACTTCTAAGATACAAAGAACACAAGAACATTCAAGTTGTAAGAGTCTGAATGTTCTTCAAGAATTATGAATGCAGAGATTCTGTTCGTAGAATTGTTCAAAACTTTTTAATCTTGACTAAAACTAATGTATATATAGAGTTTTCAAAACAGTCACGTCTATTCATGACAAGTCACAACTCTTAGAAAGGAAGTAACCCTTCAGAACAATCACATATGTTCACGACAAGTCATAACTCTTAGAAAGGAAGCAACCCTTTAAAAGAGCCACATCTGTTCATGACAAGTCACAACTCTTGGAAAGGAAACAACCCTTCAGAACAGCCACATCTGTTCATGACAAGTCACAACTCTTGGAAAGGAAGCAACCTTTCAGAATAGTCATATTTGTTCACTACAAGTTATAACTCTTGGAAAGGAAGCAACCTTTTATTTCCAAGTTTGACTTTAACTAATTATATCACAAACTAATTTCCAGCAATCCCGTACTTAGTTTCTGACATAAGAAAAAACACAACACAAACAAGAAATCATGTCTAAAGGAAGGTAGCTTTCGCCTTAAACAATCCTATAGTACAAACATATCACAAAATCCAAAGGAAATGATTGATGGCTCATTGCTTAAACCATCATTCACAAAGGTTCAGACACATCGCACACATGAACCGTCTTAGCATTCAATTAATTCACATTACAAATTTAGCACTATTACCAGTCGTGTGCTCATCTTAGTTCAAGATCATATACAAGAGATTACCTTAAACTCTTGCTAAAAGCGGCACCACTTCTAATGATCATATAGGTGAAAAGTATTCCAGCTATGTTTACATAACCATAAACAAGCACTCAAGGATAATTTCATTAAGAGATTTCTCTCAACCTTCTCACTTAAAAGTAAAAATTGCAACACTAATTTCTTGGAATGGTTTACACAATCTTAGTGTTCACAACCACTAAACAACTTGTTATTACCCTTTAAACCTAACAATCTAGGAGTAGTACTAGAAGAAGGTTAGGTTACCATTGCTAGTGATTTTTGATTAAAAGGTTTTAATTCTATTCCAGATGCCGTTGAGCTAACTACATCTCTTGCAAGAGGTTTAGTAAATGGATTTGCCAAATTGTTATATGTCCTTATATAAACAATTGAGACGACATCTCTATTTAGCATTTCTCTAATAAATGCATGTCTTAAGCTTATATGTCTAGATTTACCATTGTACACTTTGTTCAATGCTCTAGACATAGTAGACTCACTATCACAATGTAAGGTTATCGCAGGCATGGGACGAAGCTAAAGATCTATATCTAACAACAAATCCCTTAACCACTTAGCCTCCTTACAAGCATAACATAGAGTTATCAATTCAACTTCCATGGTAGAGTGAGTAATTACCGTTTGTTTCTTCGAAGCCCAAGAAATAGCTCCACCACCAAGCAAGAATACCCAACCACTTGTAGGTTTTTGGTCAGTAATGCTAGTAATCCAACTAGCATATGAAAATCCTTCAAGAACATTTGGAATTATAAAAGAGTCCAAAATCTTTTGTCTTCTTAAGATATCCCAACACTCTTTTAATGGTTTGCCAATGTTCTTGGCTAGGACTTTTAGTGTATCTAGCTAGTATACACTCTGAGTATGAGATATCCGGTCTGGTGCAACTCATTACATACATTAGACTTCCAATTATACTAGCATATTCAAGTTGCGCAATTGGACTACCTTCATTCTCATATAACTTAAAGTTAGGATCAAAAGGAGTACTTACCTCTTTCACATTCAAATGTTGATATTTTTTCAGGATTTCCTCAACATAATATGATTGAGAGAGTGCAAAACCTCCACTATGTTTCTTAACTTTAATGCCTAAGATAGTATCTACTTTACCGAGATCCTTCATCTTGAATTTAGAAGAAAGATACTTCTTAGTTTCAACCACACCTTTATATGTAGGACTAACAGCGAGCATCTCATCTATATAGAGACTAATGATCACTCCATACTCTTCATTGAATTTAGAATAAATGCACTTATCAGCATTATTATAGCTAAATCCATATGAGGGTAAAACCAATTTATATTTCTCATGCCATTGTTTAGGTGTTTGTTTCAAGCCATATAATGACTTGACTAGCTTACATACTTTCTTTTCATTTCCCAGTAGCACAAAGTCTTCCGGTTGTTGTATATACACTTCTTCATCTAGATCATAACCATTTAAGAATGTTGTCTTTACATCCATTTGGTGTACATGATGGCTATAGATCAAAGCTAAAGCCAAAAGTACTCTTACCGATGTAATTCTAGCAACTGGTGTATATGTGTGAAAGTAATCGATTCCTTCTTTTTGCCTAAAACCTTTAGCTACTAGCCTTGCTTTATAAATTAGAATAGTACCATCTGTGGCATATTACCAATTGGCTTGGACCTATGAGGTAAATCAACAAGAACCTAAGTATTGTTAGACAATATTGAGTCCATTTCATCATTTACCGCTTTTCTCCAAAATGCCATATCCCTTGATTTCATTGCTTCACTAAACATTTTAGGATCTTCCTTTACACTTAATAAAACCATAGTTTTATTTAGTAGAGTATCCTTATTGCCTTCAACTAAGAAAACAATAGCTAGTGAAGAAATAAAATCTGAAGGCAGATATTTTTCCTTCCGTTGACATTGACTCGTCCTAGGCTCACTTGGAGGGTCTACACTTGAGAGTTCAACACTTGGAGAAGGGGTAGGTCCATTTGATGGATCCTTATTTACCATTGAGTCTTTAAGAAACAAATCCTCAAAGAACTCAACATCCCTTAATTCGATAGTCACATTAGAGTCAGCTTCTAGTAGCCTATAAGCTTTAGAATTTTTTTGCATAGCCCACTAACACACTTTTAAGCGCTCTTAGTCCCAACTTTGTTCTTTTGTTGTCAAGGACTCTATACACAACCCAAACTTTCAAATAAGACAAGTTTGGCTTCCTTCCTTTCCATACTTCATATGGAGACATTTAGTTTTAAGGATGGAATTCGATTGTGGAAATGACATGTAGCCAACAAAGCCTCACCCTACAAGTTTTTTGGCAAACCTAAACTCAACAACATAGAATTAACTATGTCTTACAGAGTTCTATTTTTTCTTTCAGCCAAACCATTTTGTTGGGGAGTATATGGTGCACTAGATTGGTGTATAATACCATTTTGTTCATAAAATTTTGAGAACTCATTAGAGAAGTATTCTTCTCCTCTATCACTTCTCAAAATTTTAATCTTTTTACTTAATTGATTTTCAACAAGAGACTTATATGTCTTAAATATATTAAATGCTTCATCCTTGGTTTTCATCAAATAAACATGCACAAATCTAGAGCAATCATCAGTGAAAGTAATGAAGTATTTATTACCACCTCTTGCTAAAAAACCATTAAATTCACATTTATCTGAATGTACTAAATCAAACAATTTTTGTTTGTCTTTCAACTTTAGGAAAAGGAAATTTGGTTATCTTTGCTTGTATTCATATTTCACATTTCTTAGTCACTTGGCCATTATAATGGATTAGTCCATTTTTAGACATATAATGAATCACTTTATGACTAATATGTTCTAATCTACTATGCCATAAATAATAGGAAGCATCAACCAAATAAAGAGAAACATCATTCACTTTATTAAGACTAAGTTTAAACATGCCATTACAAGAATATCCTTTTCCTGCAAAAATACCATTCTTAAACAAGATTACATTGTTTGACTCAAGTATAGCCTTCAAGCCCTTCTTGTTCAGGATATCCACAAAAACAAGGTTCTTGATCACATCTGGAATATGAAGAACACTAGTGAGCACTAATTTTTTGTTGGAATTGAATAGCAAATGCACATCTCCCTTGCCATGCACCTTGACTTTCACACCATTGGCCATGACCACTTCATGTCCTTCAAGAACTTCATAGTTCTTGAATTGGTCCTTGTTATTGCAC
>JANITX010000010.1:43002749-43013610 GCA_027564395.1 Erythroxylum ulei | reverse complement strand
TGCAAAAATCCTAATTTCTCATAAAAATCTCACAATTTACAATTCTAGCCCTAACATGGGTAACGGGATGCTACATTTGGGGTATCATGAATATGTGAAAATGTTATGTTAGTTAGATGGTGGCTTAATATAACACTATTGGTTCTTTAATGGTCGCACGTCCCATTCTCAGTATGACACGTGAAAATTTAGAGAGAAGATGTAACTCGTGGCTTATGTGGCCGAGTGGGAGTTGTTGGCAGTTTACAAAAGATAACAGCCACCTTATATAACTCCCGTATCAGTTATTTGCCCTAACCAGGGATTAAAGGATGAAAATAAACAGATCATTGGATGATAATTACGAAACAGAGAAAATACGTTTTTCTTCTTCTTACATTCCCTCTCACGTGAAGCAATCATCAAAGGCTTAGAGTTTGGGACGTGAATTAATCGGTGACTCTAGTAGCCTACTGAAATCCGAAGACTAGCAAGCAGCAAATCGATCCAACACTTCTGCATTAAGGTCAGTCCTTATAATTCTATAGAGACTTTATAAGAGTTTTCTAATAAGCTAGTGATTGGGGTAAATAAAATTAGATTGATAGGAGAATAGCTGCTTGATAGCAGGATCGTAGAGAAAGTGTTTGTAAACTTGTGCAAAAGATTTGAGGCAAAATTTTTATCTTTAGAGGATTCAAGAGATATCAACTAAATTATCTTGCTTGAATTAATCAATGCCATGCATGCTTAGAAGCAAAGAAGAATGTTGAGAAACAAATTAACTCAACAGGTAGTTGAGGGAGCTTATCTAGCAAATGCCTCACCTTTAAAAGGAAAAACTCAATCTCAATATGGTATTTACAAGAAGTCTGGTCATGATGAAGACAATTGCTGGCACAAAGGAAAGCCTCAGTGTTTTAAGTATAAAAAGTTCGGGCAAATATGAAGGAATTGCAAAAATAAGACTGAAGAAAGTATCAATTTGGCACATGTTGAAGAAGAAGGAAATTTGTTTTAATATTGGTCAGAAGTGTTTCTTAAAGCAGCTTTTGGAGAAAAGTGATCCAATCATTGAAGGGTGATGGGAGGTACATCATTAGGTTCAAGAATTCTTACAACTTTGAAACAAGAAGGAATATTAAAGAATGATTCAAAGTTATTTAAAATATGGTCCTATTTTTTCTAAGTTATATGAATTTGTTTAGGTTGTTTCCTTTATCTATAGTATTTAAACTTTTAAACTTTTGATTTTTTAAGTTAATCTTTACCTAAGCTAAGTTTATTATTTCCTTGCCTATTGATTTTTTAAGTTAATCTTTACCTGAGCTAAGTTTATTATTTCCTTGCCTATATATTTAGGCCTTCAACGTCAATATAAATGGTACTCATTAATAAATTATCTCTTAGGTTACCTCTTTTCTACTCTTTTCTTAAAGTTGATTTCTGGTTCCAAAGCGTAACAAAAAATAACAAAAAAAATAACATGTTTAACCAATATAGATCTAGAGAACACATGGTATTAGAACTATACGTGGGAACGAAGTGGAGAAAAAGATTGGAGTAAAACAAAAATGATTTTCTATCGAGCCACGTTAAATGAGATAGTAATATATATATAGCATAAGTATTTAAGCATTTTAAAATGTTACTGATATGTTTTTCTATTATTATTTAAATTAAAAAATATAAGCACCATAAAAATTTATGTAAATTCATTTACGAGGGTAATAAGCACACAAAAAATATTAACAATATTGAAAATATATCTTATACTCATATTATATATCAATTTGCAGCAAGATTGCTTCTTTTCCAGGATCAGAAGCAGTTGTAGCTTATACGGTTTTAGCACTAGCGTGCAATGCGACCAAGGAAGCATAGATACCGTCGGTGATGTTGATTAAGGTATCATGGCTGCCCTTTTCTGCTATGACTCCATTTTTTACTACAGCAATTAAATCTGCATTTCTGATGGTGGACAGTCTATGTGCTACAACTACTGTTGTCCTGTTGACCATGACTCTATCAAGAGCATCTTGGACCACCCTCTCTGATTCAGCATCTAATGCACTGGTAGCTTCATCCAGTAATAGTATCTTTGGAGTTTTTACGATGGCACGAGCAATGGCTACTCTTTGCTTCTGTCCACCTGATAATTGGATTCCCCTCTCTCCTACTATTGTATCATAGCCCTGAAATAAGTGTGGTTTTAATAACATTGTTTTAATTAATACTAGAAATAATGTAAGAATGTATTTGACTTCAATTTATAGCTATCTTACTTGTTGTAAACCAGAAATGAAATTATGAGCATTGGCTAATTCTGCTGCAGCTATGATTTCTGCTTCAGTTGCATTTCCTCCTTTTCCATAAGCAATGTTAGCACGTATGGTGTCATTGAACAAAGCAGGTTCTTGGCTTACTAGTCCCATTTGTTTCCTTAACCATCTTAGTTGAAGCCTCTGAATGTCCGTTCCGTCAAGTGTGATAGTACCTGAATTTGGATCATAAAATCTTTGCAGCAATGCAATTACTGTTGATTTTCCACTCCCACTTTCCCCAACAAGAGCCACAGTCTAGGAAAAATAGGAAAATGGTAGTAGAATGTCATGTTAATTTGGTTCCTGCTTTGTCGCTTCTCCCAACAATGGCATATCAGAGACATACCTTTCCAGAAGGAATGCTCAAGGTGATGTCTCGGAAAATTTGAACATCTGGTCGAGATGGATAACTAAAACTCACATGTCGAAGCTCGATTTCTCCAGTAACATTTTCCGGTGTCAGTCCTGACTCATTGCTTGGGTCTATTTCTGACTTTCGGTCTATGAATGAAAAAACAGAAGCAGTCGCAGCCTTCGCCTTGGAAGAATCGGGAGCAAAGTGGCTTGTTTGGGACACTCCTATGGCTGCCATCGTTAAAGAAAAGAACACCTGCAAAATAAATATAGCATTATTAATTTTAGCAGGGCAATTCAAATCTTTAAAGATAAGGATTTTGCATATGTCAGATTTGCATTTGCTCACTTGGAAAACATCTGAGAATGTTGTGTGCCCACTCTGTACTAGTCGTGCTCCGGCATAGAAGCTTGTTGCGTAGAAAGCAAAAAGAAATAATGATGATAATCCAAATCCACTGCCACTGATCAATCCCATCCTCACTCCGGTCTTCATGGGCCCTTCACATTTCTTTTCATATAATTGCATTACCTTCTCTTCTGCGCAGAAAGAGGCAACAGTTCTTATACTCCCGACTGCATCATTTGCTACTTGACTTGCTTCCTCGTACAATTTCTGCAGTAAATTATATTTGCATCCGGTTAAGTAATAATATAGATCATGAATGAAATTATTCTGTACTTATATTTGCCTAGAACAAAACCAACAACATAAACTTTCTATTTTTCGACACAACCTGTAGCTTTCCAAGAATGTCAAAAGTCAAAACCAATTTTGAGTTCATTTCTTTTAATTTTTTTTTTTTAAAAACAGAACTTTTAAGGCACACCTTTGCATCTGCACTGAATCCTTTCAAGAACTTTATTTGCACAAGGCCGTTGATGCCTACCAAGGGGACTATAGCCAGGATTATTAGTGCTAGTTGCCAACTTGCAGTGAAGGCAATGATCAAAGCTGCTATAGCCGTAGCAATGCTTTGAACCATTTGGGCTAGTGCGTCTCCAACAAGGCCGCGAACAGTTGCTGCATCTGCTGAGAGCCTCGCGCCAATTGCCCCACTTGAATGTTCAGGCTCATCGAACCAACCAATCTCCATGTTAACCACCTTCTCAAAGCATATTGACCTGATCCGTTGAATTAACTTATTCCCAGCTATTGAAAACAAGTATGTTCTGGTTGGACTGAGCACAAGTGTTGCTAGGCCAAGGATCACAAACATTAGTGCCCAGAACCTTGAATCCTTTCTCAACTCCTGAGGTGGTTCAAAGAATGTTTTTATTGCTTTGGACACCAATACACCATAAATTGGCAATATTGTTCCATTCACAGAAGCTACAATAGCACCAAGTATAAGAAAAGGAAGTTCTGGCTTGTTCAGAGAGGCAAGGCGTCGGATTGGAACCTCCGGGGGTTTTATACTAGGTGGAGAACTTTCTAAATCGTCCAAGTGGTTATCAGGGGCTTCAAGTCCTGTAGGTATACCGAATGAGACTGAAAAGGAGTGCCTACTACTGCTATTTCTTGAGGATCCACGACTAATGGATCGCCTTAGTGACCTTCTTTGGCTTGACATTCTAAATGATTCTCTGGTGATCTCAGATTTTTGGTTTTCTGACGCTTTGTTTACTTCCTGTAATCGTATAAGCTGAGCATATGCTCCATCATGGTCCTCAAGAAGTTCTGAATGTGAGCCTGTTTAATTGATCAATAGAGTTGGCATGTTTAGATGAGATTTTCTTTCTTCATAATGCTAACTTTTGGAAATAAAAAGTTGTAAAAGATTACCTTTTTCAACTATATTTCCTTGATGAATAACTGCGATCATATCAGCATTTCTCACAGTGGTCAAACGATGGGCAACAATAACTGTAGTTCGATTGACCATTATTCTATCTAATGCCTCTTGCACTATCTTCTCAGATTCTGCATCAAGTGCACTTGTAGCTTCATCCAAAAGTAAAATCCGAGGGTCCTTCAGGATTGCTCTGGCTATTGCAATTCTTTGCTTCTGTCCACCAGAAAGCTGAGTGCCATGCTCGCCAACCATAGTGTCAAGCCCCTAAGTGAATGCAAATACACTTGATACAATCATAAAATGAAGACAGTACTCGGGAGCAAAATTGTAAAAATGAAGAAGCCATAGAACCTGTGGTAGTTTGTCGATGAACTTAGCAGCATTGGCTAGTTCAGCGGCTGCTCTTATTTCTTCAACAGTCGCACCCTCTTTCCCATATGCAATGTTATCCTTGATACTGGATGTAAACAGCACAGGTTCTTGGCTTACTAGACCTATTTGTCCCCTAATCCATTTAAGCTGCAAGTCTTTGAGGTTAACTCCATCTATGAGTATCTCGCCAGCCTGTGGATCATAAAATCTCTCTATCAGACTGATCACTGTTGATTTCCCACTTCCACTGTGCCCAACCAAAGCTGCAGTTGTACCACTTGGGATGAAAAGAGAAAAACCGCAAAATATTTGCTCATCCGGTCTGGTAGGATAAGTAAAATAAACATCCTTCAACTCTATATCTCCATGTAAGTCATCCAATATTCTTCCACTTGTGTCATAAGCATCTATCGTCGGCTTCCTGTTGATAGTCTCGAACATCTTATATCCTGCAGCTTGACCAGCACTAAAGGCACTCATACAGGGAGACGCCTGTCCCAAGGACCTGCAAATTCCACCCCAAAAGTTTATTTAAATTCCCTGATCTTAGAAATATGTGCTTGTGTGCGCAGTATTTAACCAGCAGTAAGAATCAAAATGGAACTCACATAGATGCAGTCAATACAGCAACAATCACATTAATGACTTGGCCCCCTTTATACCCATTTTGCGATATTAATCTGCTACCATACCACACAGCCAGGGAATAAGTACTGAACACGATGAGCATAATTGCGCCAAGACCAATTCCTGCAGCCAACCCTTCCTGAACCCCGGACTTGTAAGCATTAAACAGAAATTTGTTGTAAGCATTGATTGCTCTCTTTTCCCCAGTGAATGATGCTACCTGAAAATATCAAACTATTGTTATGCTTGTTGAAGAATGTAAATTTTCAATATGAATTCCATTGGCTGTGACGACATGACATACAGTTCTGATTGAGCCAATGGTCTGTTCTACTACAGTTGCGGCTTCTGCATAAGCTTTTTGGCCACGAGTTGCCGTTCTGGATATGAAAATGGACATGGTTGCTCCAGCTAGCACTAAAAAGGGGATCGAAGATAACATCACCAGGGTAAGGGACCACCCTTTAACAAACGCTATAATGAAGCCGCTCAGGAATGTTGCTATTAGCTGCAGAAATTTTCCAACCTGCACAAATTCAACAGGTTTGTCCAACGTTGTCTCTTCATACCACATGTATTTGGTGATTGCTGGTTTATAGCAAGTACCTTTTCACCTATTGCATCTTGTATGAGAACTGTATCACCAGACATTCTGCCAATAACCTCGCCAGTGCTTGTATCCTTGTCAAAGAAACCAATATCTTGTTTCAATATTGTCTTCAAGTAGATATACCTTATTCGTGCTGCCTGTCTCTCCCCTGTGATCATCCAGCAGGCAACCTCTGACAAAGAATGGATTGGCCTGAGTCTTTTATATCGCAAAATTTTTGACAAATTAGTTGATTTTTTAATATGAGATGTACTTACGAAGCATGGCAGCTACTCCAGCCCCCACTCCCAAGTAAACGTATTTCAGAGAAACCTACGTTTGTCTAGACAAACTTAGCAACTTCCAGTTATCAACAATTCAAAAGATTTACAAGAGACAGGACATTGGTAATCTAATCTCAAGCATCATAATGTCTTTACCTTGGAAACTTTGTGGACGATGTTTGTCTGGGTTTCTCCAAAAGAATTAACTATTTCCCCGAGAATCAAAGTCATTATTGGAAGAGACAAACCATTTCCAATTGCACCAGCTGTTCCAATGATCATGAGCATGGTGTCCGTTGAATCCGCGAAGGAAAACAGCTTCAGAAACGGAATTGTATTTCTCTTCAGAGGCTCTTCTTTGTCACTACTCAAGTCTGAGCTTCTCTCATGATCTTTTCCTTTCGAAGATGAGGCCGTATTATCCATCCCCTTGGCCATGATGTGCACTTGGAGATAGTAAAATGGACTATCTATATACTTCTTTCAGAATATGCACAACTTAACTGAATCTGTAGGACAAAAGCCATAAGAGAAGAAATCAACATCGTGGAATATGGAAGAAACACTGAAAGTAACAAAAAAAAGAAGAAGAGTAAGAAGATTGTCTCATGACCATATTGAAATGGGAAAGAAGAAGAGAGCAGTCAGAGGACCAGAATGAACTTATAAAAATTAGCATAGCTCCAGGCTGTTTTATGGGTTCTTTTAGTTGTACAATCACATATCAACATCTATAATCCTACATCACGGTCAAAACTGTTCTCATCGTGAACTGAAATCTAGTGAGATGCAGTTAGTTGCTTCCCTTTTCTTGCATAAAGAAAAGTTCTTAAGTATCTCCTTGACTTGGGCAACCAGCACAGCCTGAGGGTACTTGTGCATTGTCTTTAATATTTTAGTATTTGATTTGATATACAAAATAGACTGAGCACCGATATCTATGCTCTCTAACACATGCATTTTTTTTAACAGGTTTTAATAACTGTCACTCTTCCTGGAATTTGTTGGTTTTTTTTGTAGAGAAGACTTTCTTAATTTTTATTGAATAAAAGCTTGTCTATTTATACAGTTTTTTTAACTAAAATTTAAAAATAAGATAATATCTAATCTAAATCAGCATAAAATAAAATCTGAACTTAAAGAAAATATTCTAATAATATCTTTGACTGTTTCAAAGTCACATGTTCAACATGATGTTTGAGATACAAACCATTTTGCCGCATCAAATTAAATATAAAAACACTTGATTAAAGTTGAATGATATATTTTTATAATTCCATTTTCTAAGCAGTTTTAGATATGGAACCAAACTTTTCTCTTTTGAGAAATTAAAATAACAATTGATTAATCGTTAAATAAACATAACAAGTTAAAAGATTTTTTCCGATATCAGAAAGGGAAAATAAGTCAGGAACTAGAGCTTGGTCATCATACTAGTGTTTGTATGATGACCAATTAAAGGAACTTAACAGAACAATGGATTAATCATAAGAAGAAGCTGATACAAAACAAGCAGAACAAGTTAAAAGATTTTATCTGATATCAAAAAGGGAAATCAAATCAAACAAGATAGGAACCAGAGCTTGGTCATCATACTGGTGTTTGTAAACCAAAAAGGAAACTTTTGAAGCCTTCTGCTACTTATTAGTCTCGACTGACATTGCAAGATATATTCCAAAAATTTGCAATATTTTTATGCATTAAGCAAGAATTTTGTGAGCTATTAATTGCTCTTTTGTGAGGCTTATTATTTCCTTAATTAGTACCAATTTGCCTACAAAAAATTTCTCTCATTCCTTTCACGGTATAAAGCATAGATTGTATTTACTAACGAGATTCCATAAACAAAGGAATCCCTTTTAAAAGTTTTGAAATTCTAACAAGACCAAGTAATTAAGTTACTCTAGCTTGTAGGAGCAGCAGAGAAATGGCTAATCTACAATATTTTAGTCCATATTTGGGATGAGCATTCATATTAAAAGAAGAGATGCTCCAACCTTTCATCCTTCTAGTAATAAAGAGTGCATATTTTTAGGATTTTTAGATAACCTTTGACTCTATCAATGGTGGAAAATTTCCTTTTGATAGCAAGCCAAAGGATTACATAGGATGGAGAATTTATTTGATTGAACTACAACTACTAAATCTGGGAGCTTGGATTCTTAGTATATACCCTAAATGATGAGTTGGTGAAGCAACCATAGAAGTCCTATTCCACCATTCCAAGTCCTATTTACTAGGGATAAGTGTAAAGTTAATAAGTAGATTAGTAAGAGGAGCTCTTAGAAATGCTTCAAATCCATATGTTTTGTTGTTCAAGACTTCTTAGATTGTAGTGTGCTTAGGGATGGATGAGTGAAACATGGCTAGTTACGAAGCATGTCTAAGTGGACTTAAGGTTGTCTAGTTGTCATACTGGAGACTTGCATAACTTCCATCTCCAGCTTTAACTTAAATAGACTACCTGATTTAGTCCCTTGCGATAATTTGTACTAGGGCCCAAGAGATATTATAATAGGAAGTATGGATGAAAAATTTAAGCTCTCCAAGTAGAAGACATGGATCTATTTAACCTATAAAACCTCCCCATCAACTATGATCCTGCATAATCTTTTGATTATTAAAGCCATATTGATTATTCTAATTTGAATGATTTCATTTCACCTACTTTTTTTAACACAACTTAATCCATTTAACCTTGGCCATTTCTTTTTTTTTAATAATTCCCAACCATTAAAATCTTCTCATTATTCTTTAAAATATTTAAATAATACTTGTTGGTAGCATAAGATAACAATGCATATGAGGTCATTAAACACTAAATTAATAGGTTGTATCTTCATTACAAATGATATTACACCATTTGGATACCCTCTTTTAGCTCTTCTTTATCAATGTAAGATATCTTTGTAAAAAATTTCTTTATGACAATAGGAATACCTAATTAATTAAAAGGACATGTTTTATAGTTTAATCTGTTTAGTGTGGAGAATAAAGAGGCCAATTGTTGAGCACTCATACAAACTTATAACTGGCTTTTCTCTTTCATAATAGAGAGGCTCTAGATCTCCTTAGATGTATGTAAAAATGTTATAATCTCACCAACTGATTTTGCATTTGCTTTTGAGAAAAATGATGAGATCATCTAAAAAGCATAGGCTATTGGTTTTTAGCTTCTTACATTTAAATTCATACTCGAATGTCTACTTTTGATTGATTATTGTCTTGAATATGAATAGGTAAAGATATAAAGCTTCCTTTCCACAATCCTCTAGCCCCGTTAAAGAAGGCAAAGTGTTCGTTGTCGATCAATGCACTATAGTATATTGATGAGATGCACTACTCAATAAAAACAACAAAAGTATTTGGGAATCTAAATTCCTTGAGGGTGTTTAAGAGGAATCGTCAATTTAAGGATTCAAAATCTTTGTGAAGGTATATCTTAAGGGTAAAACTCTTGCTTGTATTTCTCCTATTGTAGCCTTTCAAAAGCTCTTTTGTTAATAAAATGTTGTTCCTAATCTTCCTTGCTTTTATGAATACTCATTATGAGGGGCCTATACATTTAAAAAGTAATTCCTTAAACGTAATGATCTTATATAAATTATTACAACATAAGATTGGTCTAAAATCCCTCAAATAAATAGGTAAAGTATTTTTGAGTATGAGATATATAAAGTTTTATTCACTTTCTTTAGCATTTTTCCTTGGTTTAGGAATACCAAGATATCATCTATAACAATTTATCTAATATATGGCTAATCGTTTTTAAAAAAGAAACCATTCAATCCATAAGGCTGTAGAATGTTATTAGGATTTAATGAGATCATAACTTCCTCTATCTATGTGGCATTGAATAATCTTGTTAAAATATTTACTTCATGAGCTAGGATATATTAATTGATGATCAATTTCAATGTTGGATAGAGGAATGACTCTCATTAGGAGTGCCAAGAGTGTTAGAAAAGAAATTAAAAGCCTCTTATGATAATTTTTATTATGATTCAACTTATTTTCCCTACTTAATAATGAGAGTTACAATCATGTTTGCATCTCCTTCTAAGTATAGAAATATGAAACAAGGAGGAATTCCAATCCTCATTCCTTAACCAAAGAATTCTCAACCTTATTATAAAATTGAGTGGTAAGACCAATAGTTTTGTCCTCTTTAGGCATACTATCATTAGTAGGGAAGTGAGCAAATCTGGTTGGGATAATTTGTAATATTTGCTTCTAAAACTGCTTTATTAGTGTTAACAACTTTCTTGGAATTGAGATTATTGAGCTCCTCCTTTATCAAATTTTTTTTTGTACAAATAAAGAGATATACCCTTTAACTTGTCACCTCGTGCCTTTACGTAATTTTGTCCTCAAATCCTCCCACCTCAACTAGTAGGTTATTGAATCTAAATGGATGTTTAATTTTTTTAGTGTTGAATAATTTTTAGATCAAAATAAGTGTGCACATGCAAATTACTGTACATGCATACATGACATTCCCGGTTTTTGTGCCTAAGGCAATTTTATTGTGAATAA
>JANITX010000010.1:42932257-42944645 GCA_027564395.1 Erythroxylum ulei | reverse complement strand
ACTTTATCATATACATCTAAACATGTACAAGATAAAGAATGCCTTTAAATAATTTGTCACTAAACTACAACTAAAGCAATTGGTTGTAGGGCATAAACCAACACTGCCTCCAATTCCTTCTGTACAATCTCCAGTTCATATCTACACAAGCCTTGGATTTTGCTTTCTCCGTCTTATGTTTGCTTTCATCTGTCCTTTTGCTCATAACCTGCATCAATAAATCAACATGTCAGCTAAAACATTATGATTTTCGATGAAACCTATGTACAGGAAAAGAATTGAAATTGCTTATAGAAGTCCACAAACAGACCTCAGAGCTGAGATAAATTTCATCATACTCGCAGTTGGAAGAGGAGTTGAGGATATTGGACATTGAAGTGTTCCAAACAATGGGTCAAGTTGTTAATGTCCTTTTGTCCTCCAAAACAGTGACCAGATTGTCCTTATACGACATTAGCTTCTCCACATCAAATTTTCCAGAAAAGTTATCGATTTTCTTGAACACTTGAAGTATTGGAACTTCACGGTGGTTCTTGTATAATTTAAGAGGTCCGTTCCTATGAGCGAAGTGGTGAAAATGCGAAAAGATTTTGTTCACTTAGCGTCTATGTCAAAATTATAACATCTGACGTCATTAGCTCTGTAATAGTTATTTTTCGAAAATTTAAAGTTGGGAGTATTTTATTATCAATTTTTATAATTTGAATTATAATTGCAATTTTAATAAAATTTAAGATTTTTAATTAATTTTAATTTTATTAAAACTTAAAATAAAATATAAAATATTTAATTTAAATTTAAATTTAAATTTAACACATAAATTTTACAGTACCACATAGATAGTAATAGATGTCACTTATTATATTAAAATATAAAATATATATTACTTCAGCACTAACACGTACACAATGGTCATAAACTTAATTTCGTCCAATTTTTTATCTACATAATTTACTTTAAATATTTTATAAATGTTAGGATTTATTTAAGAACGTCATGAGTTAAATTTATATTATGGGAAAACATTACAATAAAATTTACATTTCTTGTCAGCATTCAAAAATTAATTATTATTTACAAAATATTCAATGAATAAAAATTTAGGCAAGAAAATTTTTCTTTGTTATGTAATGTAACATTGGTATGACATATATTAATTATTTTATTAAGAACCTATTACATTATATGTAATATATGGGACTCAATTTTATAATATAATCTTAAATTAATTAATTTTTAAAATTATAAGTATATTCACTTAAGTATAATTGAAATTAATAAAGATAAAAACCTAAATAGCTTACTTAATTATAGTTAAATATAATTAAGAAACCTTCTCTCAAATTACTAATCCCAAATTTAGTAGCCCTTCATTGTATGTTCCCTAAAACTAGAAGCATGTGGGATCTTTGTAAACGGAAGCATGAAAAAACAGAGTGAAATCCTCTGTGGCATTTATGATGCTCCAATTGGAATATGATAAACGACACAAAGGATCAAAACAAGGGGAATGAAAAGAGGACAAAGATACAGTTGCACTTTTCAACAATAACCTGCAGTAGGCTTCTTCACACTTCGAGACTTCACCTCTCCACAATCTGCTTGGATATGAGACAATGGAATACCACAGAGGAGCAGGTTTTGAGGCATTAAGAAAAGAACCATTGACTGTCTATGGGGATGGGAAATAGAAAAGGAGTTCCCATTGTGGTTCTAATATGATTAAAGGTCTGATGCATCTTATGGAAGGGGAGCATATTGGAGCCATTCAATCTTAGGAATCCAGGCAAATTCACTATACATGCACTTGCTCAGGTGATCCAAGAAATAATTAACCCGAATACAAATATCGAGTTCAAACCAAAAGCACCCGATGACCCTTACAACAGGAAGCCTGATATTGTATACGCCAAAGAGCTACTTGGTCGGAAACCCAAGGTTTCCTTAAAGAAGGATCTTCCTCTTTATCAAACTCGTCGTCTGTGTAGACCATAGCAGTTGAAAACTCGTCAGGAACATTGTTTTCAGTAGAGGATCGATGTTGTTTCGGGGTGGTTGCCCTGCTGAAGTTGAGGAAACAGAGAGCTTTTATGGTTCAAAAAGTTTAGGGTTTTGATGTTATATTTGGACTGACGAAATTCTGGGATTTTATTCCGCTATTTTATGGTCTCTTAAATGAGAATTAAGGTTACTGTATTTAAAAATGATAATTTAGAAATTAAGGTTTTTTAATTATATTCAAATTAATTATAATTAAATAAAATTATTTAAATTAATTAGTTTTAATTATGATTAAATGAATATAATCTTAATATTAAAATAATTATAAAATTTAAACTTGCATATAAAATTTTGCATAAAATCAAACATGATCAATTGATTTTAAGGTCATAAATATTATATCTATCATAACTGTTCTTTCTATTATTTATTTGTGCAATAACATACCTATATTGTATCTCCTGATATGGATAGAATAGCCCATCAAATTGAAAGTATGTCAGGTCTTAAAAAAGGTCACCTTCCCATTCGATACCTGGGAGTTCCTCTTATAACAAGTCGGTTGTCTAGCAGGGATTGTCTTTCCTTGTTAGAAAAAATTGATTTCAGAGATAACAAATGGACCCATAAAAATCTCTCTTATGCTGGTTGATTGCAATTAGTTATTTCGATCCTGTCCACTTTTCAGGTTTATTGGTCTAGCATCTTCATTCTCCCAACTTTCATTATTAAGGAAATAGATAAAAATCTTAGGAATTTTTTGTGGTCGGGGAAGGTGGAGACAAAAGCTCATGCTAAGGTAAAGTGGAATGACATTTGTAGATCTAAAAAAGAAGGTGGTCTAGGTATTAAACATTTATCTACTTAGAAGAACGTGTTGATAGGGAAAAGAATTTAGTTTATGTTTAATGATAAGGAAGCTTTGTGGGTTAAGTGGATTCACACAATTATTCTGAAAAGAAAAATTTTCTAGAATATCTTACCTAACAATTGTAGTTCGTGGAGTTGGAGGAAGATGTTATCTGTTAGAAACCAAATTGGGAACCAATTCAGATTTAAAATAGGAAATGGTAACTTTACATTCTTATGGCAAGATTCTTGACATTCGAGAGGTATCTTGATGGCTCACTCTACTCCTAGAGTGATCAATGGGTCGGAACTTCCTATAGATGCAAGAGTGTCTGAAGTCATCAGGAATAATGAATGGTGTTGGCAAGATACTACTGTGGGGACTATTGGTAACCTAGAACCTCTACAATACAATCCAGATTCTTCAAGAGAGGATAGTCTATAATGGCTAGCTAGCCCTTCTAAGAAGTATACAAATGCTTCATCATACACTCTCATGAGACCGACATATCAGACGATTCTTTGGTATAAATTAGTATGGCATAAAAGGAATAGTCCTAGGTGTTCCTTCATCCTATGGTTAGCGTTCCTAAATAAATTGCAGACTAGGGACAAACTAATTTATCTCCATACCCCAAATCGTGGCTCATTGTGTGTTTCGGACTCAGAGACTATTGAACATTTATTTTTTGAATTTCCTTTCTCTAAAATCGTATGGTTAAACACTCTAAACCACTTCCAAATTCGCCTACCTTAACTGACAAATCTACAATCCATTTTACTTTGGATTAACCAGTCACCAACCTTCAGGAACTATGACATAAATACCTTCATCATTATCCTTTCCGTTGTTGTGTATAACCTGTGGTCTAAACGAAACCTTCAAACCTTCAAAGATGAAGCCTTGGATGTAGGGAGTCTTAATGCGAGAGTGATCTTTCAAGTTATGGAACACCTCTACTCAAACATCGAGAGAAGGTAAAATGTGTGTGTGTTTTATAATTTAATGACATGATTGCAGGTTTGATTCTAAATCCAGGTGCGGGTAAAAAGAGGGCAGTCAAATCCTTCCTTGACAGCTACGAAAGGAGTAACATAAGATGAAGAGATAGCCTCAATCTCTACTAAGCTTTGAAGAATGAGTTATGGAAATATGGTGACAAAAGCTACAAGGTGACCTCCTTCGATTAAGATTGTTGCTTGAAAAGATAGAAGTCCAGATCGAAATGGAAGGTACCTATTGCATAACTTAGTAATCCAACATTAAGGTAAGGATTAGTAGGGAGGCCGAATTGGTGTACATGATAAATGAGTTTGTTGCATGTATTTGTGTTACTGGAAAGATGGTCCTGATATGTCCATTGAGATTGGAGTCATGGTTTTGGCTTGTTATTGTGGTTTTCTTAATTAAGGGCAACATTTGTAGGGATCCTTTTGCTCTCTTGTAAGTTAGGTTTCTGATTTGGATAAGAGATTGCAGCTTGAACAATCTCTAGATGTACATAACTTCTATTTATTTATAACCTTTCTGATTTACCAAAAAAAAAAAACCTGTATGTGTAATGCAACAACTTTCTATTGTATGCACCAACTCCTTTACAAGGTAATTTCTAAAATTTTAGCAAATAGGTTAAAATTAGTCTTAGATTCACTAATTCCTAATAATCAAAGTGCCTTTTTACATGGTAGAAGAATTGAGGATAATATTTCTATTGTCTAAGAATTAATTAAAAGGTATCATAGGAAGAATAGCCTACCTAATTGTATCATAACAGGGGATTTTAAGAAAGCTTTCGATCATGTGAAATGAGATTTTATCCTTCAGACCTTACGACTTTTAGGATTCCCAAATGAGTTTGTCAGATGGGTTGAGACTTGTATTATCAATCCATCTTACTCTATTCTAGTTAATGGTAAGCCAACTGATATCTTTAAAAGTGCAAGAGGATTGGCACAAGGAGATCTCATCTCCCCTTATCTCTTTATCATATGCATGGAGGTCCTAAGTTAACTAATCCATCAGAAGGTGCGTAATAGTAAGGACTACAAATTTCATAGTAAATGTAAGAGGGTAGGGCTTATTAACTTATGCTTTGCGGATGACCTATTGCTTCTTTCTAAAGCCCAAGGTAAATCTATTGAATTGCTCATGTCGACACTGTCTTTATTCAAAGACCTTTCAGGTTTAGAGGTTAACCTTATAAAAAGTCATTTCATTCCAGCTGCCAGTAGAATAAAATCTCCACAATCACAGGAATGAGTAGGAAGTCAGCTCCTCTCACTTATCTGGGTCTACCAATTACCACAAAAAGAATGCAATTCTCTTAATGCTTTCCCTTGATAGAAAAAATACATAGAAGATTAAGTATGTAGTCTAATAAGGTTCTCTCTTTTTATGGGAGGTTGTAGTTCATCAATTCTATTCTGAATTCCCTTAATGTTTATGGGTCTAAAGGAGTTATTAAAACCATCGAGAAGCTTTTTAGAAGATTTATGTGCGGAAACTTAAACTTGAACAGACACTTTGCTAAAGTTAAATAGTTAGAAGTTTGCAAAAGGAAAGAAGAGTGGGGATTAGAATTGATCCCTATTACCACTTTTAATAGATCAACATTGATCAAAATCTATGAAATAGCTTATTGGACAAGAAATCTCTATGGATCCGATAGTTCCATAGCTATATCCTGAAAGGATCTACCTTTGGTCTATTCTTATAAAACCTTCCTTTTAGCCCTTGATTCAACTCTTGAAGCTAAGACCCATCTTAGAATCTTTGGTGTTTTGTATGGATGGGAATGGTAAAAAGACCTATTTATGATTTGATAATTGGACAGGTAAAGGCCCCCTAATTAGATCTCCTCAAGCTCTTCAGTTTTGGAACATATTTCCTTTCTACTCGAAATTTAATTCCATCATGCTATGGGGCTAATGGAACATTCCATCAGAATTGGAATACTTGACTCCTAACTACCAACATAACTTAGATAAAGAGGACATATTCCAATGTTTCAATCTTCCTCTAAACACTTTCAACATTGCGAAATTCAGAAAATGGAAGAATCAAAACAACTCAAGGCAGATATGATTTCCTATCATTTGGCATAAGTCACTTTTTTCTAGCTACTCTATTCTTCTATGGCTTACTGTTCTAAACAAGCTAAGCACAATGGACAGAATGCATTATATTACTTCCAATTCTATTTGTGTCTTCTATGAGATAAAGGAAGAATAAAGGAATCATGTTTTTTTTTCGCTGAACTGGGAAATCAACCTTTTTTGGCTGACCCTTTTCCCAGTTTATATAGGAAAAGATTCAGAAGTTGTGTTTTATTTCTACTGCAGGTACAACATTCGTAGAAACTCTTGATTGGCTTCTGAAGTTGAGTCATACTCTTAGCTACAACAAACAGATTTATATCATCTCCTTCGCCTCCTCCATCAAGGAGATTTGGTGAGACAAAAACATCAGATGTTTTCATAACATTGCACGTTCTAGAAATGAGGTTCTCTGCTCCTTAATCAGTGGAATCAAAGAGAAACTACTATATTCTATTAGGTCAGAAAAAGTTTGCCCTAATCTAGCCTCATCGTGAAGAATCCATTAATATACATAAGGGGCTAACTATCGCTTGAAAGAGTAGATTGATAAACTTTACATATAAGTACCTAGAAAAGCAGAATTCTTCCTCTTTAGATGTGTAGCGCACGTTTGTTGGCTCTGAACACTCCAACCAACATGAGAATAGCTTCGGATCCACGAGGTGGGAGGACATTTAAGAGGTTACCCTGTAAATCATCCATCGGTTAAAGCACCTCTTCCAAAATTAGAGATTGGCAGTCACCCAATCCTTAATTTGGTAGGGTTGGGTGAATGGGTAAGACGTGATTTGCGCTTATCCCATTTTTTTCAAACTCCCTTTATTTTATTTGTGTTTAAACATTGTCACTGCTTTATCTGAAGATGTTGATGTTTGATGAAACGTTGTCGTTGCCTTGTATTTGCTTGTTATTCACGTTCTCATGTGTTAACATTTGTTGAAAACGTGCCTTAGATAATTGCTACAGAATAATTGATCAATGGACCAAATCTTTAGTGTTTTATTCCTTGTTTAAAATAGTTAGTTGATATGTAGCTGGATATTAGTAAATTATTTTATTTGATTCTTATATTTTCAGTTCTATATAAACTATGCAGTGCATTGAATAAATGTGTGGTTTTTTCAGAAAAACATAAAAGCCTGTGTTCTTTTTAGCTTCTTCATTTTCGTTGTTAGTCCTCCAGCTTTCAAAAACCAACAAAATGGTATCAGAGCATTTGTCTTAAGGGACCTGTGAGATGAGCGAAACCAAAACACAAACTTGATTTACAACTAGAATTACAACCATCTTCAAGCAATGGAGATTGAAACACAACTGTCTCAAGGTGCATTACCAACTTTTGATGGTGAAAACCAATGACGGAGTTATGTGGGGGCCCATGGTGCACTGGGCCCCCCAACATTTAAAAAATTTAAAAGTTTTGATTTTTATAATATATATATATATATATATATAAGGATGGAGTTATTTGGTCCAAATATTTAATTTTTTTAAATCTTGGAGGGCTCAGTACACCAATGGGCTCCAAATAACCCCATCCTTATATATATATATCCTCCTATTTTAAATTTCTGGCTCCGTCATTGGTGAAAACTATCAAGTTTGAGCTGATCGAATGAAAGCTCATCTTGATGCTATGGATGTTTAGGAAGCAGTGGAGGAAGACTATGAAGTGCCTCCATTGATAATAAATCCTACAATGACTCAAATCAAGATGCATAAAGAAAGGAAAAATAGGAAATCTAAAGACAAAGCCTGCTTGTTTTCTGTTGTTTCAAAAGTCGTATTCACAAGAATTATAAATCTAGAGTCAGCAAAGGATATCTAGGATTACCTCAAAAAGGAATACCAAGGCAATGAAAGCATAAAGAGCATGTAAGTGCTCAACTTGATCAAAGAATTTGAAATGCTGAAGATGAAAGAGTCAGAAACCATTAAAGAATACTCTGACAAGTTGCTCGGCATATTAAACAAAGTGAGGTTATGAGGTAAGGATTTTTCTGAGGAACGAATAGTACAAAAAGTTTTTGCAACCTTACCTGAAAAATATGAATATAAAATTTCTGCATTGGAAGAAGTTAAAGATCTATCAAGCATGTATTTGGCAGAATTAGTAAATGCACTACAGGCACAAGAACAAAGGAGGATGATGAGAGAAGAAGGAACCATTGAAGGTGCTTAGCTAGAAAAAGAAAAAAAATTTAGGAGGAGACAAAAACAAGAGTTTCAACAAGATTGACAACAGCAACAACAAAAACAATGATGATTCATATCCACCATGCCCATATTGCAAAAAAACAAATCACCCACAAAGAAAATATTGGTGAAGGCCTAATATCAAATGCAGAAAATCTGGACAAACTGAGCATATGGAGAAGATTTGCAAGTCACAAAATGAAGAGGCAAAAGCAGCAACTGAGCAATATCAAGAAGATGAATTATTTTGACATTAAAGCCTTGCAATTATTGAGGCAAGGAGGAATGTTGAAAATGCGCCTTAGATAGTTGCTGCAGAATAATTGGTCAATGGACCAAATCTTTAGTGTTTTATCCCTTGTTTAAAATAGTTAGTTGAGATGTAGCTGAATATCAACAAATTATTTTATTTGATTCTTATATTTTCAGCTCTATATAAAATTATGCAATGCATTGAATAAATGTGTGGTTTTTTCATAAAACATAAAAGCCTGTGTTCTTTTTAGCTTCTTCATTTTCGTTGTTAGTCTTCCGGCTTTCAAAAACCAACATCTTATTATTAATACAATTCTTTACTTTTTCAAAAAAAAAAAAAAACACCCCGTGGTCGCATCAACAGGTTTTATTCATCTGTTTGGGATAGGAAAATTTTCATGTTAAAGAAACCACTAACTAGTTAAGATGAAGCACTCGTATGAAGTGCCACCAAGGAGGAATAGTATCTATCCTTGATTTTCATCAAGGTCTCGTGCTTGCCTTTCTCTATTATAACCCCATTTTTCAAAACAGCAATCACATCTGCATTTAGTAGATAATCTGTGGGCTACAACAACTGTAGTCCTATTCACCATGACTCTGTCTAAAGCATCTTGAACCAATTTTTCAGATTCTGCATCCAATGCACTTGTTGCCTCGTCTAGTAACAATATTTTTGGATCTTTCACTATGGCTCGGGCTATGGCTACTCTTTGTTTCTGCCCACCAGAGAGTTGAATTCCTCGCTCTCCTACAACTGTCTCATAACCCTGTGTTTTTTCGTCTAATTCAGTTCTGCAGACTATAATAAAGAATGGAATGGAAAGTAATGATTTGGAATACAATGAAAGTCTTGTAGGCTAACCTGATGTATAGCGCTGATGAACTGGTGAGTATTGGCCAATTCTGATGCGGCTAAAATTTCAGCTTCAGTTGCATTTCCTCCTTTTCCATATGCAATGTTGGCACGGATTGTATCATTGAACAAAACAGGTTCTTGGCTGACTAGTCCCATCTGCTGTGTCAACCATTTTAATTGGAACTTCTGAATTTCTATCCCATCAAGAGTTATAAAACCCGAGTCAGGATCATAAAATCTCTGTAACAATGAGATTACTGTCGATTTCCCACTTCCACTTTCTCAAACCAGTGCAACAGTCTGAAGGAATAAGATCAATACAAAGGCGTAAATTCAGAAGATGATGTTTTGATTCTTGTTTTGATATTGACATGCCAAGCTAAATTACCTTGCCAGATTGAAAAACCACGTTAAGGTCTCGAAAAATTTGAACATCTGGTCTAGAAGGATATTTGAAGCTCACATGACGAATTTCAACGTCTCCTTTCACAAGCTCCAACGTCATTCCTGACTCGTCATTCGAGTTGATATTTGATTTTTTGTCTAAAATTGAAAATATGGAGACAGCAGCAGCTTTTGCTTTGGAAGAATCAGGAGCAAAGGAGCTTGATTGAGAAATTGCAGTAGCAGCCATGGTTAAAGCAAAGAACACCTGAAAGGTAAAAAAATCAAATTCATTCTGTCATCACTCAAAGTATATTGCAAGAATATATTGGTGGCCAAAGAAAATCTGCTCACTTGAAAAACATCTTGCAGTGTAGCCATTCCATGAGTGCACAGTTGACCTGCTGCATAAAAAGTGGCTGCATAGAATAAAAACAGTAATAGGAATGCTGATCCAAATCCTATTCCACTAAATACCCCCGTCTCATTCCTGTCTTCACAGGTTCTTCAGATTTTCTTTTGTATAGTTTAATCACCTTCTCTTCCGCACAAAAGGAGGCCTCGGTTCTTATACTCGCCACAGCGTCACTTGCAACTTGACTTGCTTCCTCATACATCGTCTGCAACCATTCAGTTTATGTTTGGATTTGTACTTTTGCATATGAAGTCATAACATTAAATGATGGAACATACCTTTGCATTTCCACTAAACCCCTTTAAGAACTTTAGTTGAACATATCCACTGACTCCTACCAGGGGAAGGAGAGCAAGGATAATAATCGACAATTGCCAGCTTGCAACAAAGGCAAAGATCAAAGCTGATACTGTTGAAGCACTGTTTTGAACAAAAAGAGCAAGTGTGTCCCCAACCAAAGCCCCCATTGTAGATGCATTTCTTGAGAGCTGTTGGACTCACCAGAAAAATCAACACCATCAAACGACAATACAGAGGAACTATAGCGAGACACCTCATCCATTTTGTTTTGTCCTTTTTTACTGTTCTTCGTTTTTTCCTTTAGACAGTACAGGTTGTTAAATTTGTTACGGCATAATAACAGAAAAGAGAGAGAGAGTGGAATCAAGTGTATATATATCTTTCAAATCCTGAATAAAATTTTTCATTCCTTTCTCACCAACTTCGGTCATTATCCCTTTTATTGTCTTCTACATGGTATCAGAGCAAGTTTGGTCCAAATTATTAATTTCTCGGTTGTCCGTCTGGATGTCCAATTCTAGCGGCCCGGTCCGATTACCACTGCGTATATTTCAAGTGACAACTGGATGTCCAGCCCCAGTTGCACTTGAGGGGGAGTGTTAAAGTGTCCTATATTGCCTAGACATGAAAATGTTAAAAGGTTTATAAGTGATAAGGGTTAACTATCCAAACAACTAGTTCTAGTTATTTGGACAATAGTTAACCCAAGCCCAATTCTTGATAGTAGACTCTACACTCTGCCTATATTTAAAATTTAACAGGGTGTGACTATCTCAAATTCTCAATATCATTTAATCCCTATGATTATTACATTTGCAAACGGTATAAAAAGGGGAGAATAACTGTTGGAGGAACTTATCAAGAAGCTTATGGAGAATTATATCAACGAAATTGTGGAGAACAACAAAGAATTTGAAGTCAGAACAGATTAAAGCTATGTTGGAAAAAGAAAAAAAGGGTACTATTCAATCAAGAATGAAGGAGGTGAAAAGGACATCTGCTACATAACTGATGAAGGCAGCTTAGAACTCTATTTCTGGAACAACTCAAACAGAAGGCTTATGTTCTGGGACACAAGACTGTTGGATTATGAGGTTCTCTTCATGATGAACGAGCTATCTTGTTAAATAAGTCCAAGTAGGAGTTGTAATCGAGTCCAATTAGCATAGTTTGCTCTTGGTCTAATTAGATTAGACGTTTATAATTTCCATTGCATCTCAATTTGAGTCAGACAAAAATCATATAAACGGAACTCCCTCTCTCTCTCTATTTGTTTTCTCTGTGCTTATTGTCCTTCTTCCTCTCTTTTAGCTTTGTTCTTCCTAGCCGAGGATTCTTCTTTTCTCTTGCAACACTCCGCTATATTATATACATCGTGGACATGAGGTGGGGGTAGAGGCAGAGTAAGAAGTAAAACGAATGGTTGCTGGTGTAGCTTAACATAAAAGTTAATAACTCATAAAATCTATTGAACACACTTTTTTAATGCAAACATAAACTTTATAGCCTTAATATCTCTCATCAATTCAATTCAAACTCGTCAGAGTTTGGAGCATACAAGACCTTTTCTTCCTGCACTAAATCGGATTATATAAACTTTAGCTACTATTTTACAACACATATCTTTGATAAATTTTATCATAATTTGATAACTAGCAAAACATATGACAACTAATGACAACAGTTGTTCACTAACATGTAACTTTTTATATGATTAAAGTATTGGACAAAGCAAGTTTAATCTTTATTAGTCTCCCTTAAGCTCGTTTAGATCATTCGAAGCTTCTTTTTTTGCTTGTACAACAATTAAGTTTACAGTGGCTTTGTAAACATATCTACAACTTGGTCTTACGAGTCACAAAACTTAACGAAAATGTCATTTTCTTTAGCAAATCACAAACATAATGATACCTAATATCAATATGGTTGCTGCCACTATGGAAAACTAACGGACTGTTTGGAAACCTTTGAATTGAATTCATTAACGAATTGGATTCAATTACATTAATGAGATTGAATTGAATTCAATT
>JANITX010000010.1:42914081-42932157 GCA_027564395.1 Erythroxylum ulei | reverse complement strand
AAACATTCTTACTTTGAAGTGATTTGTATAATTTGTTATATATATTGTAATTAATAAATGTATAGTAATTAAGATGAAATTAACTTAAATTATGAATTAGTTATATATTTTGTGCTCAATTAAACAAACATTCTTAGTTTTAATTAAATGGTATAATTTGTTATATGTATTATGATTAATAAATGGATAGTAATTAAGATGAATTGAATTAAAAGATGAATTAGTTATATATTTTGTGCTCAATCACCCAAACATTCTTACTTTGAAGTGATTTGTATAATTTGTTATATATATTGTAATTAATAAATGTATAGTAATTAAGATGACATTAACTTAAATTATGAATTAGTTATATATTTTGTGCTCAATTAAACAAACATTCTGTCCTCTAATAAGTATGGATTAATTTGGTATATATATTGTTAGTAATAAATGTATAGTAATTAGAATGAATTTCATTTAAATATTAATAGGTCATATATTTTAGCCTCAATTAAGCAACAATCTTACTTTTATTGACATAGGCCAAATGAGACCGAAGGATACAAACTCACAACAGCAACGCTCACCAAGACAATAGGATTGTTATAGTCATACATTTGGTTTAAATTATATACTACTTAATGTTACAATTTGCAGTTAAAAATGGTTTCCCTTTTTATGCTCATTTATAATTTGTTATAATTTGAATCAAATTTGACGACCAGATTTTCAACAAACAGGATCCACTTTTGGACTCTGGCTATATTTGGTTAAGTTCAGTGTTTGCCGACGGTTCCGTCTGTGTTTTCAGACGGAACCGTCGGAAAACTGAACATCTTTCACCGATGCAACCGTCGGTGGAAGAAACACAATCATCGCCGACGGAACCGTCGGAAAACTGACCATCCTTCACCAACGGAACCGTCAATAGAAGAAACACAATCATCCCCAACGGAACCGTCGGTACAAAACCAAACCTACATCGACAGTTTCGTTGGAAATTATGCCGACGGTACCGTCGACAATTCTGCCATCCCCTCCGACAGTGTCGTTGGAAGGCATCTTCTTCTTATTCCAACGCTTCTCCTTTTCGATCGGTAAAACATACCAATCGATAAGGCCTCACCGTTGGTATTTAATACCGACCGTGCTGTCGCCGATGAAATTCTCCGTCGCGCCTCACCGTTGGCAAATTTTGTTACCGACGGAAACCCCGTTCTTTCTGCCGGTAATTTCCGTCAGTAACGCCTCTTTTTCTTGTAGTGTTTGTTGAATAAACTTAAAGTAGCTTTAACTTTAACATGTTAAATCTTACAACGAGTCATACATAACTAAATTTATATGATTTAGGTGAGTAAACTTATGATCACATTAACTTGAAGGCAATGATAACAATAATATATAAGATATGTTTTAGCAAGAATTTATCATCTAACAAATCTAGGAGCTATATGAAATACCACTTAATTTAAGTTTAATGAGTAAACTTAAGATCAACTAATTTTAAGTGAAACCCTAATCCATTAAAGCGATTAAAGTAATCATTCTAGAATAGTAGTAAGGTTTGTTATTTTAAATAAAATAGTAGAAGTAGCCAATTCTATGATTAAAGTCTTAGTGCCTGTTTGGTTCAGCTTTTGGAAAGTGGAAAAGTACTTTTTTCACCGCAAAAGCCATTTTGAAGAAAAAAGAGTGTTTGGTCATAAAATTCAAAAGCGCTTTTTTAATAGAAATGGCTTTTTCAGAAGTTAAAATATAACTTTTTAAGAAGCTCAAATTTGGAGCTTTTTAAAAAAGCCTTTCATTTTAGCTTTTTCGGGTAGACTTTACTTTTATATTTTCCGTCGTTTACGTTTATAACATCTGACATCCCTCTTGGAGTGTCCCCCCCAAACCAAAATTCCTCTCTTCTCTCTGTCTCTGCTCTGTGATCTGGTCAATTCCTTTTATGATTAGGGTTTTTCTTTGATCTTGATTTCCTCCTTTGTTGGACTCACCAGAAAAATCAACACCAACAAATGACAATACAGAGGAACTATAGCGAGACACCTCATCCATTTTGTTTTGTCCTTTTTTACTGTTCTTCATTTTTTCCTTTAGATAGTACAAGTTGTTAAATTTGTTACGGCATAATAACAGAAAAGAGAGAGAGAGTGGAATCAAGTGTATATATATCTTTCAAATCATGAATAAAATTTTCATTCCTTTCTCACCAACTTCGGTCATTATCCCCTTTTTTTTGCCTTCTACAAGAGCCTAGCAGCAATTACACCACTTGAATGTTCAGGCTCATCAAACCAGGCAATTTCCATGTGGACAACCTTCTCGAAACAAATGCATCGAATTCGTTGTATTAGCTTGCCGCCGGCAACAGAAAATAGATACGACTGCAGTGGAGACACCAGTATGTTTACTGCTCCTAGGATCAAAAACATTTTTGCCCAGAACTTGGAATCCTGCCTCAATTCATGAGGTGTTTCATAAAATGTTTTAATCACTTTGGAGAGAAACAGTCCGAAAATGGGATATATCAACCCATTGACCGTGGCAAATATCGTTCCACCTATAAGCACTGGAATTTCAGGCTTGTTGAGAGCTGCAACCCGACGGACTGGGATCTCTTGAGTTTGTTCTTGCTGTAGAGCTTCAAGTCTTTTCGGATTGTTACAGGAAAATATAATTCCAGCAGGTAAATCTGTCAATGAATGTCGACTACTATTGCCTACTTCAGATGATCCCCTACTTATGGACTGTCTTGAGGAAAATCTTTTACTTGAATGTCTGAATGACTCAGAATCAAGATCTGATTGTTTATGCTCGATTGCATTTAGTTCCATCTCCGTATTTAACTGTTGCAAGCTTATTAGACGGGAGTAAGCTCCTTCAGGATTCTTGATTAGTTCCGAATGCACACCTAATCAAACATAAACCAATTGTCATTTTTTCTTTCATAGCAAGTTGAATTGAGAGTGCAATGGAAGAAATGTAGGAACCTTTTTCGACCATCTTTCCATGGTGAATGACTGCAATCATGTCAGCATTTCTCACAGTGCTTAGTCGATGGGCAACAATTAGAGTTGTACGAGTGACCATGATCCTGTCTAATGCTTCCTGAACAACCCTCTCTGATTCTGAATCAAGTGCACTTGTGGCTTCATCTAAAAGTAGTATTCTTGGGTCTTTTAAAATTGCTCTAGCTATTGCAATTCTCTGCTTCTGTCCACCAGAAAGTTGAGTCCCGTGCTCGCCAACCATGGTTTCCAATCCCTGGATGGAAAATCAAAACGATCAAATGAAATGAACAGTTGATATATATGATTCAAGAACACCAAAGAAAGATATACAAAGTTATAATTAAGCAACTGAAGAACCTGAGGCAGTTTATCGATGAACTTTGCAGCATTGGCAAGTTCTAAGGCAACCCTTATCTCTTCAACTGTTGCAGCATCTTTTCCATAACAAACATTATCCTTAATACTGCATGTAAACAGCACTGGTTCCTGGCTAACAAGACCGATCTTTTGTCTAATCCATCGAAGTTGGAACTCTTTGAGATTAATCCCATCAATCAAAACTTCACCAGCTAGCGGATCATAAAATCTCTCGATCAAACTGATGACAGTTGACTTTCCACTACCGCTTTGACCAACCAAAGCTGCTGTTTTGCCACTTGGAATGTAAAGAGAAAATCCCCTAAATATTTGCTCATCAGGTCTGGCAGGGTAACTGAAATAAACATCCTTCAACTTTATCTCTCCGCGTATATCGTTTAATATTCTTCCATTTGGGTCACACGCATCTATCTCCGATCTTCTGTTTATGGTCTCCAACATCTTATAAGCTGCAGATTGACCTGCAGCAAATGAAGTCAAGCAGGGGGATGCCTGTCCTAGAGACCTGTAATATCGACAGGCCTATTAAACTAAAATATGTCATATCATCAAACAAGACATTAAATGCAAGCACTCTTCTTCCAAGAAGGGTTTGAACTATTTGGCTTAGGTTACTCATAGGGATAGAGTCAAAACAACATTAATCACGGTAAGCACTTTACCACCAGTATATCCCTTTTCTGTTATCATCTTTGCACCAAACCAGACTGATAATGAGTAGATGCAGAAAGTTACTGATAAAGCCAAACCAAGACCCAATCCTGATGCAAAACCTTCACGAACTACTAATCTATGGGCATTCATGAGAAACTTCTTGTAACTTTCGATGGCTTGTTTCTCCCCTGTAAATGATTGAACCTGCCGTTACAGTCAAACAATGAGTAGAAACTTCCCGTAAAACCAATACTTCCAGGACACGCATGATTCTGGGCATTTAACGTACCGTTCTGATTGAGGCAATCGTTTGCTCAACTACATCTGCTGCTTTCTCACAAGCCTTCTGCCCTGAAGAGGCCATCCTAGACATCACGATGGACATGGATGCACCAGCTAGCACAATCAAGGGAATGGATGATATCATGACAAGTGCCAGAAGCCACCCTTCAATAAATGCTACTGCAAACCCTCCAACAAATGCTGATACCAACTGCAGGAATTTTCCAACCTGCATGAGATAAGTTTCTATTAAGCAGTGGATTAATCATGGATCATGTGGGTCTTTTGATAATTCCTGCTCCGCATGAAAGTTTAGTTCTAGCTAGCTGGTAGAGTTTTTCAAGTACCTTCTCGCCCATGGCTTCCAGAATGGAAATCGTGTCACCTGACGCTATACCAACAAACTCTCCGGTGCTTGTTTCTCTATCAAAGAAACCAACTTCCTGTCTTAGTATAGCTTCGAAATACAAACCCCTTAGTCTTGCAGCTTGTCTCTCTCCAGTGATCATCCAGCAAGACACCTCTGACACGAAAGAACACAACACAGATTTCTGATATACTATATTGCTTCGAAGATTTTGATAGTCACAGCATGATCAGTTAGTGATGCTCAGCTTTTTACTTACGGAGAAATGATGATACAGCAGACGCAGCAGCCAAGTAGACAGCTTTAATGCACACCTACAACAACAATACGAACAATAAATACATGATTAAAGTCATTAGACTTATTACTTAAGCTTGTCTAGATAGAATATTACATGTTACTGAAGAAATGATGCTCCCTTGAAGGTTTGAAGATGGAAACTTCAGCACACAACCTGTCGAGCTTGAATATTGGTTGAAACCTTTTGTCAAACACCTTGTGCACTATTCACGCAAGCCTCCAACACAAAGAAAATGCAGCAACTTCTGTCTCCTTGATTTGCAATTGACGTGTTTGATATGTCTCCACAACAGCAACTCAGATTGCTCACTGAAAAATGTGAATGTATGGGAGTTGATTTTGTGTAAATTGAAAAATGAGTGTAGCTCTTCTATATCATCCAAATAGTGAACTTCAGGTTTTGTAAGATCTGTCTGTGCGTAAACTACTTCAGCTATATATTCTTCAAAGGAAAAAAATTAGTTTTTGAAGGAATAAAATGACACAAAAGGATGATAATCAAAAACGAAACTTACAGAACTGATGGAACTTCTGGTTTTTAATACATTTCCAAACTAATTTCTGGTTTCAAAAACAGAACAGCAATAAAGTGCTTCTTCTCAACTTCTAAAGCTCAACTTCTAATCTTGCTACTGGAAAACAAAAACAATGAAACACAACAAGAAAATTGAAACTTGAAAGATGATCTTGTATTGAGAGTTTTTCTGGTTTTTCACTCTATTCGAAAATGAAGAAGATGATGAGCTTTTATCAGCTCTACAACTTTCTGCTACAACTTTTGTAAAGAGCTGAAAAATAAAAACATGATCTGATGAGTAATAACTAGCCTAGTACAACCTTTCCTCATTTGGCTAAACACAAAAATAACTTTCTTTGTTTTTTAGCATAACTAAACTAGAATTGAAAAGGCTGAAACTTGTGCAGTGGGAACATTTTCTGGAAAAACAGACATGAAAAATGCATGGTGTGATGATCTGCCACCATACTGATCTGTCCATATCTTCTTTGATTAACTCTAATCACATTCTTACAACTTAATTAAACAGCTATCTTGAACTTCATTGCTTCAATCTGTTCTGTTTCTTCTGGTTACTTCCTGATTACTTCTCCCTCCGAGTAACTAACTGGAATTCTCAACTTCTGCTATGCTTTTCTTCAATCTGCACTTTTGGCCTTTTGCATATCTGCTTCCATCTTCTTTTTAGCTTCCCTTTTGCATCGAATTTCCTTCATCTTAATTGGATTTACATTCATCTGGCCTTGATCTTCATTGCTTTGCTCCAAACATTGTTGAATTATGCTTAGGATCAACATCTCCAATCTCCATTTGCTCCTAACCTCCTTCGGTTTTCCCTTCAGCTTCTTCTTCCTCACTTTTACTGTCATTGCCAATTCTTCTACCATTTTTAACACTTCAGGCTGCTCAAGATAAGTCAATTCAACAGCTCCTCCTTTGTCTTGTGGAGCCTGCACTCCAATCATGCTCTTAAGTGACTTTGGTTCTGATTCAATGCTCAAAGCAGATTCAACAATGGTCAATGCTTCATCTGGTTCATCATCTTCAGCCCTGTACTTGAAATCAAAAATAGGGTTAGTGTCTTTATAAATTGATGCCAAGTCCCTTGTTTTGTGAGCACTGTTGGAGCTTGATGATCCCTCATGTGAATTTGAGCTCATTCTCCCAATTTTCGGACTTTACAAATGCTCCTCCTGAGATTCTGAACTCAATTCATCATTTTCAGGGCTTGCTAAAAACTCCTCCTGATTCCCTTCATCTCCTAATTTCTTGACTGTAGTTTTAGGATTATCTAAAATCTCCATTTTCTGATTCTCCCTCTGTTTTTTCACAATAATTAGTCTAGCGTCTTCCAACTGTCTAGAAAGATCTTCAGCACGAGATGTTTCTTCCATGATCTTCCTCTCTGCCACACATCTTTGCTTCTTTATTTTAGCCCTCTCTATCTTAGCACGTTCTTTCTCTTTAGCTACATCAGCCTTTGTTGCTTCTAACTTTATGATTGCCTCCTCAAACTTCAACTTAACTTCCTCAACTTCTTTCCTTAATGACTCCAACTGAAGGCGATACTCCTCAGCCTTCTTTCTTTCAATATCAGCACGTTTCCTCTCCTTTTTTACCCTAGCCTTTTCCACTTCCACTTGCTTCCATGCTTCAACAACACAAGTTTCAACAGTAGGGTTATGTTCCATGGTTTTGTGACTGGTTTCCACTACAAATACACTCTCCTCAGTAATTGAATTTTCTGATGGTTGATTGATTTGTGATGGTCCAGGTTGGGTGTTTGGTATGTTTGATGAGTGGTTTTGAGGATTTGTAAGTATTTGTGGTTGTGAATATAGAGCAGATTCTGTCATCGATTTTGTGCTTTAGAAGTGTTGGTTTGATTGATTTGGCAAGGCTGATTGAAAATTCTGGTTAGTTTGATGTGTTGAGCTATATTGAGGCATGTTTGGTTGAGTCATTTGAGGGTAATAGGCATAAGGTTGAGGAATTAAAGAAGGTTGAGGCATTTGAGGTTGATACATGTGCTGTTGAGGGATTGGAAAGGAACTTATGCAAGGTTGGATTGGTTGGGATAGCTGATATGTTTCTGGTTTTCCAACAAAATGTGCTTGGTGCATTTGAGGTTCATGAACATGTTGATAAGGTTGTGGTTGGGATGGTATCATGTTTGGTGAGGCATTGGTTCTTTGAAGTGGGTGTATTGGTGGTGGCTTGCCAAAGAGTGAACTTTGGGGATTTTGATGCTCCTTCATCCATTTCTCATAACAAACCCTCCTAGTATGTCCTCTTTTCCTGCAAAAAATACACTCAACATTATCATTCCAAAAGCAATCTTCAGCAGCATGATTTTCCTCCCACAAAATCTGCAATTGACAAATAAACCCTCTCTAGGCATCCTTGTTCCTCCTTGCATTCGGATATCCTTGTTACCATGGTATTGGTTTGGATTTTGGAAGTTTTGGTATGGCATTGGTCAGGCATATTGTGTTTGAGGATATAGCTGGTTCGGATAAGGGTTGTTTTGAGTGTAGGTATGAGTTTGATGAGGAATGTGATGGTTGTGAGGCTGATTTGGTGGATAATTTTGTGCCGAAACTGGTTTTGAATCAAAGGAAATCTGGTTTTGTGTGTAGCTTGGAGGATTTTCAAGTGTTCTAAACCTTTCAGCCTTCAATGCAAACTCCTCTCCTTCTCTTCTATGGCGATGTCTTTCTTCATGAATTTCTAAAACATTAAACACTTGCTCCAAAGTGACTGATTCGGGGTCATTTGTAAATTGCCACTCCAAAGGTGCTATACTTGCTTCAAATCTCAATGGCAACCTACTTAGGAACTTGTCCACCAACCTTTCAGTGCTTGTACTCTCCCCAAACTCCTTCAGCTGCTGCACCAAACTCAAGAATCGACTCTTTGCTAAGTTACATTTTCCTCATCCTTCATAGAAAAATTTTCAAAGCTCCTCAAAATTATTTGCTTCTTTAGCCTTAAGGTTTGAGCTGATCCAACATACTCTACCTTGAGAGTATCCCACAATTCCTTGGCACTCCTACAACTTGCATTCCTCAACAAAATGGACTCAGTTACCACTGACCTCAAGAACACCAAGGCTTAGAAATCTCTGTCCCTTTCTTGGTTCATCCATGTTTGGTTTGCTTGCGTCATGGCTCCATGTTCTTCAGCTACTCCTTCAGTGACAACACTCCAACAATCGCTGATCCTTAGGCAATCTTCTACTCGAATGGCCCATGCTTTATAGTTGTCTCATGTCAACACCGGAATGTTTGCCTGCACATTTTGTAAGTTCATCATCGTCGGATTCATACTTTTCATTGTTCGGTTTGGTCCAGACTAGGTGAACCGTGAAGCTCTGATACCACTCTTGAAAGTGCCCTTTTAAAGGATTGAAGAAAGCTCCTTCAGCACACAACCTGTCGAGCTTTAAATCAGCTGATGCAAATCGTCAAGCACTTGGTGTGCTCTGTTCGCGTTTGCTCCCAACACAAGAAAAATGTTGCAATTTTTGTCTCCTTTGTTTTGTAATCTGAATGTATGATGCTCCTCCTAAATTGTAGCTTAAGTCTCTCACAAATCCGTGTATGTAAGGTGTTTGGTTTTGTGTGTAATGAAAAGAATGAAGCTCTACTGTTGTATTCGAATACAACAGTGAAAAATTCTGGTTTTTGCAACTTCTGAATGTATAAATTCCACTTCAGCTACTCACTCCTCAGTGTACTAAATTTACTTCTGGAAACTCAACAAAATGGATAAAGCAAGATAGAACAAGGTGACTAAATCGAAAAGAGTATATTGATAAGTTTTGAGATTTTCATAGGAAACAAGCTTCAGATTTTTTAGAACTGAATAACACCAACTACTGCTTCTTTTCCACTTTTCTATTCAACTACTCACTACTACTACTGGAAATCAAAGAAAAGACATAACAAAACAAATTGAAACTTGAATGGTAATGTTGTATTGAGAGTTTTCTGGGTTTTTTTCCCTCATACATCCGAAAGTGAAAGAAAGATGGAGCTTTATAATTAGCTCTTGCATGTTCTGATACATTTTGATTCTAAACTGAAAAATAAAGTCTTGGACTGATGAATAAAACAGACTAGTACTACATTTCCTGATTTAGCAAGACAAAAAAGCAACTTCATTTGTCTTTAGCATAACTAAAACTAACATTTGCAAATTCTGAAATTTCAACAACATGCAGTAACTTGATTCTCTAGCAGTAAAACTGACATACAAATCTGATTGTCAGTTGTGGATTAATGTTCTTCTGCTTTATGCATTTGATTAACACTAAACTTTTTTTTTACTTCAACCTTTTGCTGATTTTTCTGCACTTCTGGTTACTTCCTTTTTTGTTACTTCCCTTTAAGTAACTAACTGGAACTTTCAATTTCTTCTATGCATTCGATCATCTGCTTCTTTCAATTTCCATTCTCCTCTGCCTTGTGCTTCATTCATCTGATCTTTAACTTCACTGGTTTGATCCATACATTGTTGAATTATGCTTAGGATCATCAATTCCAATTTCCACTTGCATTTAAACCCAATCGGCTTTCTCTTCAACTTCTTCTTCCTTATCTTCATTGTCATTGCTAACTCCTCCACTAATTTCAACACTTCAGGCTGCCCAAGATAACTCATCTCAACAATAACAAGTATGAATAGGTATGGAGACAAACGGTCTCTTTGTCGTATGCCTTGAACGATTTTGAAAGGTTTAGAAGTTTGATCTTTAACTAACACAATCAAGGAAGGAGACTGAATACAAGTCATAATCTATTGAATAAATTTTGGAGGAAGTTGCAGTGCCTCAAGACATCTGGATGAATTTCTAGCTGATGGTATCGAAGGCCTTGAAGAAATCTATCTTAATGCAGCAACTATTGATTTTTTTTCAAGATTTGTAATCCTTAAGAAGCTCTTATATCAACAAAATATTGTTGTTAATGTTACGGTCAGGTATAAAAGCTCCTTGTGCATTGTTAACAATACCTGATAGTACCAACTTGAGATGTTCAACTAGTAGCTTGGATATAACCTTATAAACGATATTGCAGTAGGAAATATGTCTGAAATCAAACAAGGTACGAGGCTGATTTTTTTGGTATAAGGTAGAAATGAGTATGATTTATTTCTTGAAGAAACTTGGACGATTCAAAACACTTAAGGACTGCTGCATTGAATATCTCACTAGTGATTGACCATGTCTTCTTAAAGAATAAGGATGTAAATATGTCCGAACCAGGTGATTTTGAGAGATGTAGGCTGAATAGAATTTGGTTTATATCATTAGTAGTGAAGGGAGCAATCAGCTCCTCCTTGACATGTTGTTCAATGCTACATTCAAAAAGTTGTAAAATATTGAGACTAAAGAAACAACAAAGTCAATATCCATAAGATTTAAGAAATGATCTCTGACTAACTGAAGTAAATGATGTTGCTCTACGTATTCCCTGATAAGCTCTTCACCTCAGATTGGATGAAGCACAAATCATGAATCCAGGATCTAAGGAGCGTTCAATATTGCGCAAGAATGACAAAAAACCACTCAGAAGGCATTTCCGCCACACCCACAGAATTTAGGAAGGATTGGGGGTGATAAGGAATGGGTTTGATCTTCACAAGCACTTGCCTGAATGAAACCCAAGTCTTTAAAGAACACCGAGGAAGGATTTCTCTAAAGCAATGCAAAAGAACAATCAATTTGTTTTCTTAATATTGAATGAATGAAGTATGACTACAAGACACGAAATAAAGAGTATTTATACTAACCCTAATGACTTGGATGACTTTCATAAGGGTAAGAATTGGGTTTTGTCCCATTCTAATCTAAAAGAACAAACTTCCTAACAAATAAGCTTAAAATAAGTTGATTAGGCCCAGACAAACCCAAAAATGTAACTAGGCTTATTTAAGGCTAGAATCCACTTATTTAAGTCCTAAATAGCATAACTAAAAGTTCTAAATAAATAAAATAAGAAGCCCAAGCAATTGGCCCAAAGATGCTTAAAACAGCCTAATTGTAACAAATGAGTTGTTTCAAGTTGTGCATCAAGTCCAACCTTCTTCAATAAGTCCAACACATTGCTCCAAGCCTTGAATCATCATTATAAACCTTAGTGACATGTTCCCAAGTGTTTTAGCTTCTTCTCTTACATATAGATCCACCATCAGATTGTTAAGAGCCTCTTTAGCACACTTAGCCTGCAACCTTATCATTAGACCTCCAAGATTCTCCAATGGATCTTTTTCCCTAATATCACTTTATTGAACTTGTTTAAGTGTTTCTTCTTGCTATCTAAGCTCTCCATCAGGTCTATGTCCTAATCCTTCTATCTTGCCTGAATCCATTTTTGGTGCTTGATCTCCATCATTCCTTACCCGCAACATCCTGTAGCATGGAAATTTTGTTAACATTGCACCTAGCTAATAAGGAGGAGTGGAAATACTTGGTATTTATGTCACCATCATACAACCAATTCAAAAGAGCCTTCAGTTTGAGAATAGATCTATGAAATGTAAGAGCATTTAGACAGTCTCGTAAACATTGCCTCTCCACCTATCTCTATGAATCAATGTGAGGATAATCATAGCAATTCTGTTGAGCAAGCAGAAGCTTATCCTTGAGAGAGTGAAGGTTATGATTCCTAAAGGCTAAAAAACTTTTAAGAGTTTTTTTTCATATGTCTCAACTTCGTCATAAGTTGATAACATTTAAATCCAGCCACCTCAGTATTCCAATAGTCTTGAACCAGTGTTATAAAATTGTCCATAGCTGTAAGGCCATTAAAGAATTTAGATGGTGCACCAATAGAGCAATTATCCCTTAATCTTTAGATCAACATAGAAGAATGGTCAGACATAAGGTTATCCCCAAAATGAACAAAAGAATTTGGGAACTGAACCAACAATAGAGAGTTAACCAGAGTTCTATCTAACTTCTTCTGAACCAGTAGGTTACCTTTCTGGTTATCTGCCAGTGCTATTTAGATCTACCAAATCTATATTCAAGAGGAAATTGGATATAACTTTTGTATTATGGTGAGTATATTGCCTATCCCCCTTAATATCTGCCAGATTTAAAAAGCAATTAAAGTCACCTACTACTAGCCATGGGGAGATAATGTTCAGCTACTGATTTTGTAGGTCAAGCCAAATATTTTCATGTTGAAAGCCAAAATTAGAGGCATACACCATCGTGATAACAAAACTACAGTTAGTATGGCTCATTTGGCCTTAAAGATGCAAGTATTGATCTGATTCAACAATAACTTGAACCTCAATCTAATCAGTAGTATATTAAAAAAAATCCTACCATGTAGTATGAGCTATGATTAGAAAAAAGCTACCAATTAGTGCCCAAAAATCTATCTCTAGAAAGTATAAGAGGATCCTTTATTTTTGTTTTAAGGAGACCAACTAGCATCGATTTTTTTTATCCTTGATCACTTCTTTCACCACTTATTTTAAGGTTCATTTAACCCTCTTGTGTTCTAAACTAGGATGGATATAAGAGGAAAGTTTCCCCTGTATTTATCATTTTTCCCTTCCTCCGAGTCGGCCTCCTTTTAGCCTTAGCAGTTGGCAGTTTGAAATCATCTACATTTAAAGAGGTAATTACAAGATCAGGTGAATTGGTTGCATCTAAGGTGAGTTCCAATGCACTATCCTCTTTAGATAGTTCATCAGCACAAGATTCCTCAACCTGCAACATTGGAGCAATTGGATCATAATCAACCTCTGAATTACAGGTATTAATTTGGACAGGTACTACTGGTATTAAGTTGATAGTAGGTTCTAATCCCTCTTTCTCATTTGTAACTTCATGTGGACTCCTCACTTTAAGTTGTACCAATTTAACAGAACTAGTTTCAGTAATGTTCTGCAACTATAGAGCCTCAATCGTGGCTTAATGCTTAGTCTCAAAAGAAGTCATATCTGTTGTATGACTCACTAATTCTTCTTGCCATCTAGTCTTGAACTGGTTTTCAGTTGGGATCCATTTTTTGGTAGAAAGATTCGACTTCTATGGTTAAGAGAGTTGAATCTCCATTTTTTCCCACGTACCATATTCTCTTAATCTAATATAGATAAGTTGTCTTGAAGTGAAGAGTTTTTTGGGATTTCAACTAATAGTTTTGCATAGCCTATATTTTGCATCATAGCAGTTTGTAAATCCAAACAGAGTGGTTTGCCTAAGGAATTAGCAACATAACTCTAGCCCTCAATCATCTAAAACTCCAAAGGTAAGTTATAAAAATGTACTCATAACGGCAACACTTCAATGGTACTCCGATCAAGAGACATACTAGGTTTCCATTGTTGAACAAACAAGGGTTGGTCATCAATATGCCAAAGCCCTTGCTCAATAATCTTAGTTAAATTGCTTTCATCTATAAATTTAAAAAGGATAACACCATCCTCACGAAGCGTTACCTTATCCAGATCCTTTTGACTTTAACGAGCCTTCGCCCACCCCTGAAAAATCAGGAAGACCGGCCTTTTAGACCAAAAGAAACCTATCGAAGCAGAGGACTAGGCTTTTGCACCAAGATGTAGTAGCTAGATGGGAGGGGAAATGATACCATCCTGAACCACATTTTGATAATGTTTAAGAGTGGGGGTTGTGATGAATATGAAAGGTTTTGCTCTATGCACCAATTGCTCTAGGTTCAACTGAAACAAAGTCCAACTTCATTCCTGCCTTTGTGCCTCCATGTTTTGTCACAAGATTTTCTCTAGATAAAGCCAGAAAGTCCTTATGAGGGAGGGATGATGTTCCTTCATCTAGGGTCATTCTAAAGACTAGGGAGGCCTCCCTAGGAGGCAGATGCCTCCACCAACACATAGTCGATGGTGAACCAGCAGAAGTAGCTTCAGGTGCGGGAAATTTTTCTCAAAAGTGGTAAAAAAGGGAAGGGCAAAATCATAAAGAGAGAAATTTGAGAGAATGGAGGGAAGGGGAGTGGTAGGACCAAAATAAGGAAGAAAAAAAAGAACTTGAATAGGCTTTTTCCTTAAATTGCTCAAATTCATTACATGGTTTTCATCTTGATTAAAAATGTTAAAAGAGTTTGAATCATTCTGAAGTAAATGGAAACCATTTGAATTAATTGGGTTTTAGATCACATTTGAACTTTAAAAAACTTAGACTTTAGATTGAACTCAAATTTAAATTCAAACTTTTTAAATATACAAAATGATGTTGTTTTGTATATTGATAAATACTTATGTCTATAACGCAAATAATGTGCTCCCCTCAAGTGTTCTCTAATCTCTCCTTGCCTTAGCTAGCTACTTGCTTCTCTCTCTTTGCCTATCAGTTATTGTATGTTATGTCGTCACCTATTTCTCTCATTTTTTATCTTGGTAAAATTTCAATTCAACATTTTTTTTATGAAGGATTAACTTGTTAAAATTTAGGTTATTAATACTATTGATTCTGTTAATTATTTGTAATCCTTAAAAATTATATTGTCTTCACATCCTTAAGTTGCTCTATTTATCTCCTTATACATTTTTTGACTCATTTACCTCTACCTGTTTCTCTTTTGTAATATCCTTCACATCAGCTGGTGCCTCTTTTAGAATTAACACTCCAACTAGTTTGTAGTAATTTAATTAGTTTTTTTGTCTATTCTCTTATGATTAAGTACCATTGATGCATATAATTGTTAAAAAACTTATAGGTATAATTAGCTCTCTCACATTGGTCATAAAATAAAGTAAATCACGAATGTAAGTTTTCAAATTGATATTGATAAATTTTTATATCAATAAATTTTATTATTTGATTTTATATAATCCTAATACTATTAATTTATTTATTATGATATCATTGACATATATAAGAGGAAAACAAAATTCTTCCTGATGGAGAATATGAGGAGAGATGTTTTGTCTTGAGAATTGATAAACTAGAGAAAAGTAAATATTGTTTTTAACTTATTCTAACAGATCTACAAAGCTGAAGAAAGCCATATATAGCTTTCTTTTGACAAAAAATATGATTGAAAAATTAAGGATTAATAAAGCTAAGTGTTTGTTGTATGTATACTTCTTTTTCAAGATGTCTTTGAAAGAAACAATTGTTCACATTCAATTGTTAAAATGGCTATAGTGGTTGTGGAAAAAAGAATATGTGGCTATAAAAATTAACTGGTTGTGGATAAAAAAATATATGTTATAGTAGGTTTTAGGAATAAATTTAAAGTTATATGACAGAAAATTTAAGCAGGCATTTTATTGATTGATCATCCCATCATATTTATGTTTTACCTTATAAAACCATATATAACCAATTATATTATGTCTGTTAAAAGTAGGAACTAGATCTTATATTTCACTATTAACAAGTTCATCAAATTCGTCTCGCATTCTAACATACCAATAAGCATGTCATCAAATTTGTCTAGCATTATAACATACCAATGAGTATGTTTCATTGCTTAAGTGAAAGTAAAGGGTTCATAAGATTCAGAAATAAAAACATAGTAAAAGATCTATTTTTTATGAAGATTTTATTTTTGGATCAAATAATAATAGCAAGAATTACTTATATAGCTAGAGATGATCTATTTTTATGAAGATTTTATTTTTGGATCAAATAATAATAGCAAGAATTACTTATATAGATAGAGATGATTGAGACGTTGTATTACCTAATACTAGACATAAGGAACCTGAAGTGGTGGAGATAGGTGGAGTATTAGAGAAAAAGTGTTATACAGGGGTTATAAGGTCTATCACATTAAGAAGGGAAGTTTATAAGGGTATATAGGTTATTAAAAGTAGAAGTAGGATCTATTAAAGTGAAAATCTAAGTATAGGGGGTGTCTTTAGTAACTTTATTTGGAAAGGAATTTGTGACAATGATAACATGACGAGAAAGATATAAGCAAGAAGTAGTTAGGTCAATGCATTTCTAATAGTTATAGGAGGTCAAGCAGCCAAAGAAAACATAAGATTCAAATTTAGATTTTAGTTTATAGTGTATGTACGGTTTGATTTAATGGTATTATAAGCAACCAAATATCTTTTATGGTATTTTGACTTGTCATAAAACAAAACTTTTGTTTAAGAAGAGGAGTTGGCATGCGATTGATGACATTTTGACAAGCTAAAGTAAAAAAAATTTGTTAAAGCTTGATATATAAGAGTAAGAGGATTTTCCCCAACTTTAGTCTCCTTTGTACACACCTCAACGTGTTACCAATATTGGAAGAAGACATTGTCATATTGAAAGATAAAGTGATTTAGCTTTTAGTACTCTCCCCCCTCATTAGAATATAAGGTGATAATTGGAATCTAAAACTATTTCCTTGACAAATGTCTTGGATTGTTAAAAAATATTAGTAACATCAATTTTATTTTCAAAGGCTATATCCATGCGTATTTGGAAAAATGGTTAATGAAAAATGAAATAATGTTTCAAATGATCAAAGAATGTGAAGGACCATAACCTCATATATTTGCGTATGTGGCTTCATGTTGGATCCCGTTTCCGGAACCCAACTCTCTTGCTTACTCATTCGTCTGTTAGACCCCGCTTGATTCTGAAGCCCAACCTCTTGCAGATATAAATTTTTTTTTTCATTATGCCCTTATTAGACATTATCAATTCATCTCCATGCTCATAACATCCCAAAAATTTACTCACAATGTGGTCAATGGTGTGCTCATACAAATCAGTCACTAAACTTGAACTCAATTCTCCTACTTGTGAACAGAATTTGGAAATCTTCAAATCATAATTTCAATTTGACTTCTTCACAGAAATCATAGCTCTATGTCTCTAATTCACTTTAAATAAATAATCATCTCAATCAGAGCTCTATAGCTCAAGATATGCTTAAAAAGTTCAAATCTACTCAAACCCTAATCATGCTCTCCTACCCGACCTCTCACTTACATTAATGTAAACTTTCTCAAATCAACTTAAAATGATATAAATTTTTATGGGGAGACAGATACATGTCGTAGGAAACTATTTCTTCATGAATCACCTCAATCGGAGTTCGGATGACGGAGTTATGATCAAAAAAATCACACATGTTTACATCCCAAATCGATTTGGACCTCTCTTGGAGCGATCATCGTAACTTTCAATATATAAGTAGGATTGCTTTAGTTTTTGAACCATTATAAAGTATACTTCAAGAGCTAAAACTTTCATGAAGACCACAAATCCTGATTCGGCCTCTAACAGGGTCAAAAAGCAGCATCGTTTCCGTGCAAGTCCGTTAAAAGGATATGTATCGGGTAAACTACACCATTTCACCCGAGAAAGTCCGTTAAACGAACTTAAACGGACATGGGCGATGAAAGGGCTCCTTTTTGACCCGAGGTCCGTTAAACGGACATGGGGCTTCCAAAAAGTCCTCCAAACCTTCTTTCAAGCTTCCTACAACCTTCCTAACCTCATAAACACTTATAATCTTCACTAATTCACTTATTCTAAGGCCTAAACACTTCGGAACATCTCAAACATCAAGTTCATTTCACAAAACTCTCAAATATCAATCCATTTGAATCATCAAAATCACAATTCTCATCAAT
>JANITX010000010.1:42789225-42803100 GCA_027564395.1 Erythroxylum ulei | reverse complement strand
ACAAGGACCCGCACTGTTTCAAAGAGATTGGCTGGATATGTGCTGGGAGCCATGTCAGCAGCACCAGCGAATATCAAGTAAACGGTTAAACAAGTTTGTTACCAGCACTCTATATATGCAATATGATGTAGAATGAGGGGGGGTGTGGATGCTTATTGTGAATGTAATTTTTTCTCTCATCTCCTCTTCTCTAGATTTCTCATTCTCCATTCTTGAGTTTCTGGATTTCTTGTATTGCAGAACAATATAATTTCTATAGAGTTGCTCATTGATTTGGCTCTATTGTACTGTTATATTGTCCTACTATCTCCCTTTTGAATTTCCCATTACTTCATTGGTGCTTTCATTGTTTGTCTGCACAGATGGTAGAACAACCGTCTCTTGCTGACACTTTCAAACTCATCGTCGATGACCAACTTGCTGTGCGAAAGGAGTTGGACGGTGTCAACATGATGTTGCGCGAGTTGTTGGGTCGTGTTTCTTCCTTACAGAGTCAGAAACATGTTGGCTGAGTGTCGTCCGGATCCGATGCCTCTGCTGAATTGCCGTTTGGACGCCATAAGCCGGCTCCTGTTCATTTGGCTCGATTTTCCGGCACCTCTCCGGAGCGTTGGGTGTTGCAGGCCAATCGCTATTTCGATTTTTACAGCATCAAGGACGGTGATCGCATCACGATCTCGGCCTTCTATTTTGATGATGTGGCGGCTGATTGGTATGATTGGTTATACCGTAACGACCAACTTTCTACCTGGACATATTTCACCGATGCATTACTCTTACGCTTCCGATCACCAAAACTGGAGGAGCCTGAGGGGTTGTTAGCAAAGCTCCAACAGACTTCTACAGTAGCTGACTACCGGGCTGCTTTTGAGTCTCTTACAAACAGGGCAGTCAACTTGCCGGCCCACTTCTTGACCCAAAGTTTTATTTCTAGACTTCGGGCCGATATTAAGCCCTCCGTTTTGGCCCATAAGCCGACGACCTTGACTGAGACCATGCGTTTAGCACAGTTGCACGAGCAACGCATTGCCCTAGAGAAGGGAGTCATTCGGCCTAGTTTGGGAACTTCCAAACCTCTTTTGCCGACCCCCAAATCTTTCAGCTCCGCCACATCTCAGCCGTCTTCCTCCACCATGACTCTTCTTGGGAGAAACAAAGTGTCGTTCCGCCGCTTGTCTCAAGCCGAGGCCGCGCAACGCAGGGCCAAAGGCCTTTGCTACCACTGTGATGAAAAGTATACGTGGGATCACAAGTGTAAGTCCAAGCCGCAATTGCTGCTGTTCGATGACGACCCTGATCCGCCGGAGCCCGAGACAGAGGTTGTTCAAGAGGAACTAGATCCGGGTTTGCCTCCACCTGCCGAAGCCGTGACTACCGAGCCGGATTCCACGATTTCTTACAACGCCCTTGCTGGTGGTACATCAGCCTCCACTCTCCGATTTCGCGGGACAGTCCATGGCAACCCTATTCAGGTTTTACTTGACGGTGGCAGCACACACAATTTTGTGCAAACAAGGGTAGCTCGTTTTTTGAATTTGCCGATCACCAGCACGAAACCATTCTCTGTGTTGGTAGGTAGTGGTGAACGATTGTGGTGCGAGGGTTTGGTCCGACAGGTGCCTTTGGTGTTACAGGGTCAGGAAGTTCTGATCGACTTCTACGTGTTGTCGTTACAGGGATGGGATATGGTCATCGGAGTTGCTTGGTTAGCAACGTTGGGACCGGTGATCACTGATTATACGTCCTCCACATTCACATTCACTTACCAAGGGAAATCTGTGCAGTGGGAGGGTGTCTGTTCTTCTAAAGCTCAAGCAATCCAGTTTAACAGCCTCCGACGCTTATCTCGAACTAATGCTGTGGTTGAGTTTTATCGGTTGGAGTTACTGTCCCCAACAGAGAGTGATTCGATTGTATCTGTTCCGGATGTTGATTCTATTTTGCTGGAATTTCCCGATGTATTTACTAAGCCTCACGGTCTGCCACCTCCTCACCAATGTGATCATGCTATTCATTTGGTTCCAAACAGCAGTCCCGTGAACGTGAAGCCATACCGCCGCTATCCTCATTTCTAGAAACACGAAATTGAGAAGTTGGTAACTGAGATGCTACACGAAGGAATTATCCATCCGAGTACGAGCCCATTCTCATCACCGGTGCTCTTGGTTCGAAAAAAAGATGGCACGCACGTGGCGATTTTGCGTTGACTACCGTGCATTGAACTCTATCACGGTAAAAGACAGATTTCCGATTCCTTCAATTGATGAATTATTTGATGAGTTGCATGGTGCCCGGTACTTTTCGAAGTTGGATTTACTTGCAGGATTTCGTCAAGTTCGGGTTAAAGCTGGTGATGAGGAGAAAACGACTTTTAGAACGCACGATGACCACTATGAGTTCCTCGTGATGCCATTCGGACTGACCAATTCTCTGTCCACGTTTCAAAGCCTTATGAACAATGTTTTTCAACCAGTGTTGCGGAAATTTGTTTTGGTCTTTTTCGACGATATCCTTGTGTACAGCCCCTGACTTGGCAGCAACATCTTGAGCATCTTCGAGCAGTTCTGCAATTGATGCGAGCTCACAAGCTGGTAGCAAAGCAGTCAAAGTGTGTGTTCGGCCAAGATTTTGTGGGTTATTTGGGTCATGTCATATCCTATCAGGGAGTTTCTGTGGATCTTGAGAAGATCGTTGCCATTCAGGGCTGGCCAGATCCCCAATCTGTCCGTGATGTCAGGGGTTTCTTGGGACTCACTGGATACTATCATCGGTTCATTAGACGGTTTGCATCTGAAGCAGGCCCTTTGACGGATCTGTTGCGCAAAGATAGTTTTGTTTGGACACCCGCAACAGCTGCTGCTTTTACCAGGCTCAAGAAACTGTTAAGTGAAGCTCCGGTGCTGCGCTTACCTGATTTTTATCTACCATTTACCGTGGAGACAGTTGCTTCGGGAATAGGAGTGGGAGCTGTTTTGTCACAACAGGGCCACCCAATAGCTTATTTCAGTCAAAAGCTGAGTGACCGAATACAGCAGGGATCAGCCTATCAAAGGGAGATGTTTGCTGTCACGCAAGCCGTATCAAAATGGAGGCAATACTTACTCGGCCGCCGTTTCACCATCATTACTGATCAACAACCCTTGAAGCAGCTCACTCAACAAGTTATTCAGACTCCGGACTAGCAAAAGTGGCTTGGGAAGCTGATTGGGTATGATTTCGAAATTGTTTACCGTCCGAGAAAGCAAAATGCAGCCGCCGATGCTCTATCCCGCACTCCCTCTTCCCAATTAATGGCCCTATCTCATTCTGAGTTTGCTATCGTGGACGAGATAAGGAATGCTAACACCACCGATGCTGAGCTTCTCGATATGCAACAACAGTTAGAAGTTGCTCCGGACAGCCTCCCTGGTTTTTCTTTTGTGGATGGGCTGTTACTTTTTCGTGGTCGTCTAGTGTTGTCCTCTAATTCTCCGATACGATCTCAGATACTGGCAGAATTACATTCTTCTCCTACTGGTGGTCATGCTGGGATAACTAGAACATTCCACCGTGTAGGCACAAATTTTTTCTGGAAGACTATGCGAGCTGATGTCACAAAGTTTGTTCAAGAATGCCAAACCTGCCAGGAAATGAAAGCTGTTACCCTCTCACCCGCCGGCCTGTTACAACCACTGCCCATTCCCGAATCAGTGTTTGAAGATATTTCCTTAGATTTTGTTACTGGGTTGCCATCCTCAAAAGGAAAAACGATGATCATGGTTGTCATGGACAGATTATCGAAGTATGGGCACTTTGTGGGCTTGTCGACTGATTTTTCTAGTACTACAGTAGCTGTTGCATTCGTCCAAGAGGTGATTCGATTGCATGGAATTCCAGTGACCATTGTATCGGATCGAGACCCCCGATTTCTAAGTGATTTTTAGAAGGAAATCCATCAGTTGCAGGGTATAGCTTTGAAAATGAGCACCGACTACCACCCACAGACGGACGGTCAAACGGAGGCGCTTAACAAGTGCTTAGAGCAATACCTCCGGTGTTATGTCTCCGATCATCCTTCTTCCTGGATGACTATGCTACCATGGGCCGAATTCTGGTATAATACCTCTTTTCAAACTGCTGCTCGAATGACACCCTTTGAAGTGTTATATGGTCGACCTCCTCCGACGATTATTCGCTATGTTCGAAGGGCCACAGGTAATGCTGCTGTGGAGCAACAGTTACTCGACCGTGACCAAGTCTTGCTAATGTTGAAAGACAATTTGAGGAAGGCTCAGGATCGAATGAAGTTATATGCTGATCAAAGTCGAAGAGAGGTCACATTCGAGGTTGGTGATTGAGTCTTTGTTAAGTTACAACCTTTTCGGCAAAATTCAGTCCGGTTGCAGCGTCATCATAAGCTCGGCCGTCAATATTTTGGACCATATCAGGTGCTCAGTCGTGTAGGGAAGGTTGCCTATTGCTTAGAGCTATCGGATTCTACAAAAATCCACCCAGTTTTCCATGTATCCTTGTTGCGTAAGTGTGTTGGCAACCCAATGCAGCAGATAACCCCACTCCACTTAGTTGATTCTACTGCCTCCCTAGTCCTCGAACCTGTTACGATCTTGGATAAACGGATGATTCAGCAACAGCCTGGCCATTTCTCGGAGCAATGGCTGGTTTATCTGATGATGAAGCTACTTGGGAAGATGCAACCAAGATGAAGCTCTTGTACCCTGTTTCGAACCTTGAGGACAAGGTTGGTTTCGATGGGGGAGGTATTGTTGTGATTGAGCCCAGTACCAACAATGCCAATGTGGAAAATCTTGTGGAACAAGCCCAAGCTGATCCAACAGATCATTCAGGCCCAAGAAAGAGCACAAGGACCCGCACTGTTTCAAAGAGATTGGCTGGATATGTGCTGGGAGCCATGTCAGCAGCACCAGCGAATATCAAGTAAACGGTTAAACAAGTTTGTTACCAGCACTCTATATATGCAATATGATGTAGAATGAGGGGGGGTGTGGATGCTTATTGTGAATGTAATTTTTTCTCTCATCTCCTCTTCTCTAGATTTCTCATTCTCCATTCTTGAGTTTCTGGATTTCTTGTATTGCAGAACAATATAATTTCTATAGAGTTGCTCATTGATTTGGCTCTATTGTACTGTTATATTGTCCTACTATCTCCCCTTTGAATTTCCCATTACTTCAGTGGAGGAGTGAACAGTCATTTCGCCCAGGCCCTAGCAGCTGTTGATCGTTTCTCTTTCTCGCCTATTGAAGGCTAGACATCTGTAGGATAGGAATCAATTTTCTGCAGTAGAATCTTACTCGGAAAACCAGGAAAAATCCTCCTTGACTCCTGAAGATTCACCAATGTCCATCAAGATCTCCAACTGCCGAGGATGGCCTAGCTGAAGGGGCAAAATTTGGGTGAAGTTCAAACTAGAGGGCGGGAAAGGAAAACTAGTACGGAATGGGTCAGAAGGGTTGAAATGAAAGGTGAAAAGTTAGAGAGAAGGCATAGTTTTTCTTGCAAAACTTTTAAATTAGCAAAAATAGATTTAAAATTTCAATAATATTATATTCATTATATTTAACATGTTAAAGTTTAAATTGAACAATTTAATTAAAATGAGGATTAAATTACTTTAAATATCTTCAACAAGACTTATTTTTAACTTTTATTTAACATATATATATACAGATGTAAGAAAATTTTAAATTCGTAAATCATGGAGGAATACAAATTTTAAATTAATTTAGATAATGTACTAAACATTTATTCGGTAAAAAAAAAAACAGAAGGAAAAGCTAGAGAGTGATTCTTCAAGATGAAGCACTCGTTTGAAGTGCCACCAAGGAAGAATAGAATCCAGCCTTGATTTTGATCAAGGTCTCGTGCTTGCCTTTCTCTACTATAACTCCATTTTTCACAACTGCAATTACATCTGCATTTTTTATAGTGGATAATCTGTGGGCTATAACTACTGCAGTCCTATTTACCATAATTCTGTCTAAAGCATCTTGAACCACTCTTTCAGATTCTGCATCCAATGCACTTGTTGCCTCGTCTAATAGCAATATTTTTGGATCTTTGACTATAGCTCGGGCTATGGCTACTCTTTGTTTCTGCCCACCTGAGAGTTGAATTCCTCGTTCTCCTACAATTGTATCATAACCCTGCATTTTCATGTTGTTAGCATCTGAATAAAGTATCTATTCATGGGACAATAAATGATGAATGATCTACACAACTGCTGCAGAATAATCTAACCTGTTGTAAACTGCTAATGAACTGGTGGGCATTGGCCAATCCTGACGCAGCTAAAATTTCAGTTTCAGTTGCATCTCCTCCTCTTCCATATGCAATGTTGGCCTGGATTGTATCATTGAACAATAAAGGTTCTTGGCTGACGAGACCCATCTGGTTTCTTAACCACTTAATTTGAAACTTCTGAATTTCGATTCCATCAAGAGTTATATAACCTAAGTTAGGATCATAAAATCTCTGTAACAATGAGATTACTGTTGATTTCCCACTTCCGCTTTCTCCAATCAATGCAACAGTCTGAAAAGGGTAGGATTAACATTAGTTCAATATAAACACTTCGACTTTAGACTCTTAACATGTGGAGCATTATTTTTCTTTCCACCTCTGTTCTCATAAGAAAAACAAAAATTGTAGTGAGATTCAGATAATTACCTTGCCAGAATGAATGTCCAAGCTGAGATCTCGGAAAATCTGAACATCAGGTCTAGACGGATACTTAAAGCTTACATGACAGAACTCAATGTCTCCTTTTAGATGTTCTAATTTGGTTCCTGACTCATCGCTTGGATCAATAGTTGAGTCTCTGTCTAGAATTTTGAAAATAGAGACAGCTGCAGCCTTTGCTTTAGAAGAATCCGGCGCTAAGGAGATTGATTGAGAAATTCCAATAGTTGCCATAGTGAGGGCAAAGAACACCTGAGAAGAAGATTAAAAACCAATTTTCACATAAACATGAACAATATAAGAACATATTTATAAATAAGCGGAAGATACACCCACTTGGAAAACATCTGCAAATGTTGTTTTCCCATGAGAAACAAGCTGAGCTCCTGCATAGAAAATTGCTGCATAAACTAGAAACAGTAATAGGAAGGATGCTCCAAACCCGATTCCGCTGATCAATCCTTGTTTCACTCCTGCCTTCATAGGGTCTTCACATTTCTTTCTATACAGCTTCGTCACTTTCTCTTCAGCACCGAAGGACGCGACAGTCCTTATGCTCCCGACTGCATCAATGGCAACTTGACTTGCTTCCTCATACATTGCCTGTCATCGTTATGTAACCAATTTCTAATGCAAAAATGAAAATTTACGTAGGTTTGATTTAAAGTTATAAGACAGGAGCTTACCTTGACGTCTGCACTGAAACCTTTCAATAACTTTATCTGAATATATCCGTTGAGCCCCAGCAGAGGAAGAAAAGCAAGGAAAATTAGTGCCAATTGCCAACATCCAGTAAAGGCAATGATCAAACCAGCTATAGCTGAAACGCTGTTTTGAACCATTTGAGCCAGTGTGTCACCAACCAAGGCACGAAGAGTGGCAGCATCTCCTGAGAGCCTAGCTCCAATTGCACCACTTGAGTGCTGTGGCACATCAAACCAGCCTATCTCCATGTGAACCACTTTCTCGAAACAAAGAGTTCGGATCCGTTGGATTAACTTGCCACCAGCAATAGTGAATAAGTATGACTGAAAAGGATGCACCACCAAGGCTATTACTCCAAGGATCAGGAATATCATTGCCCAGAAATTTGAATCTTTTCGCAATTTATCAGGCGTTTCAAAAAATGTTTTAACTATTTTGGCCATCAGCAAACCAAAAATAGGATAAATCAATCCATTGATAATCGCAAACAATGCTCCGGTTAGAAGGACCAGAATTTCTGGCTTGTTGAGAGCTGCCAGGCGACGGAATGGGACCTTTGGGCTTTTTGCTCGAGATGAAGTTTCAGATCCTACAGTTTCATCATTAAGTCCAGCAATAGGCAAGGTCGACAATGAACGTCTACTGCAGTTTAGAGATGATCCCTGACTTGTGGACCTCCTCAGGGAATTTCTTAGACTAGGCTGTCTGAAAGATTCAGTACTATTGGACCTTTTATATTCATATGCTACTTCTGTTGAACCCTCATTGACCTCCTGTAAGCGTATAAGCTGGGAGTACGCTCCTTCAGAATCACCCATTAATTCTGAATGTGAACCTGAACAATCAAAAAATCAATTCGTACGTCCAAACAGTGACTTCCTTTCTTCTAGATAATTTATTAAAATCATCAAAATGCTCATTCAAAACGGTGTCTCAACTAGAACTTGAAATTTCTGAACTAACAAATTTCAGAAAATAAGTGAATGTTAAATAAGATCAATTAGCAAATAGATTCTAATCATCACCCTCGCAAAACGGATAACCTTGTACATTGGATACGTTATTTATTCCAATCACGAACCTCAACAGTTCATACGAAATGAAAGAAAAAATCAACACAATTCATATCAGTATCTACTTGATAGAGACGGTATAAACTAAAAGCTCAGTATTGGAACCTTTTTCAACCATCTTTCCTTGGCGAATGACAGCAATCATATCAGCGTTTCTGACAGTGCTTAGACGATGAGCAACAATTACAGTTGTCCGATTGAACATGATCCTATCTAATGCCTTCTGTACCACCCTCTCCGATTCTGCATCAAGTGCACTTGTAGCTTCATCTAAAAGAAGAATGCGTGGATCTTTCAGGATTGCTCTTGCTATAGCAATTCTCTGCTTCTGTCCACCAGATAGTTGACTGCCATGCTCACCAACCATGGTGTCAAGTCCCTGAAAATAATATTAAAGATTTCAATTTCCATGTAAGTTAAAACCAAAATCAGGAGACCGATCAAAAGGTCACAAAAAGAACCTGAGGGAGTTTATCGATGAATTTTGCAGCGTTAGCAAGTTCAGTGGCTAATCTTATTTCTTCAATAGTTGCACCTTCTTTTCCATAAACAATATTGTCTTTAATAGTAGATGTAAACAGAACAGGTTCCTGGCTAACAAGACCTATTTTCTGTCTAATCCACTTAAGTTGAAACTCTTTGAGATTTATGTCATCGATAAGAATTTGACCAGCTTGTGGATCATAAAATCTCTCTATCATACTGATGATAGTCGACTTCCCACTTCCACTTTGACCAACCAAAGCTGCAGTTTTGCCACTTGGGATATAGAGAGAAAACCCACAAAATATTTGTTCATCAGGTCTAGTTGGATAAGCAAAGTATACGTCTCTAAACTCTATATCCCCGCGGATGTCCTCCATTGTCCTTCCTTTGGTGTCATAAGCATCTATCTCTGGCTTTCTGTTGATAGTCTCAAACATCTTATAAGCCGCAGCTTGACCAGCAGCAAAAGCAGTCATGCATAGGGTTGTCTGCCCTAGGGACCTTTGTAAATAATAAGTCAATAATTAAAACATGCCAGTTCTTGAAATTGAACATTTCCTATCTGGTATCTACACATAGATTCATGCATTGTCTGAGTTTGGCTGAGAAAGGAACTTACGAGGCTCCAATCAACACTGCAATAATCACACTGAACACAGCGCCCCCTGTGTATCCTTTTTCCAGTACCAGCTTTGCTCCAAACCATATTGCCAAGGAGTAAGTAAAGAATGCTACTGAAATAAGCATCCCAGTACCAAACCCAGCAGCGAGACCTTCACGGGTAGTTGACTTATAAGCCGTAATAAGATGTTCCTTGTATTTCTCAATAGCTTGATTCTCCCCTGTAAATGATGCAACCTGCAATAAGAGTCAAACCGTGAAAGTCAAAAGTCACGTTTTTTGGTCAATGAGTATCTATGGATGTGTAAAGTATCATACAGTTCTGATTGAGCCAATCGTTTGCTCAACTACATTTGCTGCTTGTGCATAAGCATTCTGTCCTAGAGCTGAAGTTCTTGCTACCATGATGGACATGGCCGCACCAGAAATCACCAGCAAGGGAATAGAAGCTATCATGACAAGTGTAAGAAGCCACCCTTCGACAAATGCTATTAAAAACGCTCCAATAAATCTTGATACCAACATTATAAACGTCCCAACCTGCATGAAATGAATAACTTGTGAGCAAAGGAATTATTGGATCGAAGTCTTTTGATTGGGTTCAATTCTGGCAGCAGTTTGGTACCTTCTCACCCATGGCTTCTTGAATAAGAATAGTGTCACCAGACATTCTACTTACAACCTCTCCTGTGACTGTTTCCTTATCAAAGAAACCAACTTCTTGTCTTAGTATGGTCTTCAAATACAAGCCCCTAAGTCTTGCAGCCTGCCTTTCTCCAGTTATCATCCAACAAGTCACCTCTGACAAGTGTCAACCAACAAGACAAACTTCTCACAACATAACGCTTCAAAAATTTTTATTTCAATCCGAGTTACTGGTATTGAATCGGTACTTACGGAGAAATGATAATACACCCGAACCGACAGCCACATATACGAATCTCAGGCACACCTAAAATGCACAAAACAGTAACAATAACTTATTCAATTGACTAATTTGATCTTGCGTTTCTAACTACAATTTTAGTACAGAACAAAAAACTCCTGAAATCATGATATTCTCGGCTCTTCTTTTGGTCTTAAAAGATGTTCATCTCGGTAATAAATTATTTAAAGCTTCGGCATGTACCTGGGAAATTACATCCAGAATATCTTTGTTGTGCTGGTTTTGTCCGAAGGAATTAATTAATTGTCTGAATAGAGCTGGCAATAAAGGCATACTAAATCCACTACCAACAGCGCCAACTGTGCCAAATATCATCCATAAGACATCTGTAGGATCTGCAAATGCGAAGAGCTTATAAAATGGAACTGTTTTGTTTTTCTCATCTCCTATGCTCTTCTCTGGCTCTCCTGTGTTTCTGCTTTGGCCAGCTCCCTTCTCTACTTCTTGGTCAATATTTGAAGGGGATTCCTCATTTGTACCTTTAACCCCTCTTTCTCCGATCTCTACATCCATAACTCTTAATGCAAGATGTTTTTCTTGCTGTTAACTTTGCCGAGTCAAAAATACGTAGATTAATATGCAGCTGAGTATGAGCAAACAATGCATGAAATCAGAACCTATAAATGCAGGGTAGAACCACACAAATTGATGATAACAGGAAAATGCAAAAGATCGTCAGAAGAAAAAGGGTCCTTTTTATCGGTGAACCAACAATCCGTTCGAGGAATGAAGTCATGTTGTTCCCTTTTAAATTTACATTTAAATAACCGAAAAAACTATGAAAGCTCTTCTTAAAGAAAAAAACTTTAAAACATCTTGAATCCCCCGGTTACATAAATTCATGGGAACTGGAAAGTCGTAGGCAATAATCTGTCTGAATGTCAACGTGTGTGTTGGGAGAGATAAACAAGGACACAGATGACGGAGAAGGTTTGCTTCAGTGTTTACGAACTTGTCAAAATAAATGAAGATGGAAACTAATGCATTGTGAGAATAATGGAAAACAGGTTATGGTAAGTAGAAGGTGAACTTCAGAACTTCTCTGTCGTGTTTCTGGCAGAAGCACATTCGTGTACAACCAACTTGTACAAAACTGAAAATACTAGACTACCAAATTCAGTAGCATCCCAAATCAACGATAGGAACACCATAGCTACTGATGTCTTCTGTTGGAAAGAAGGCAAACCCAGATGCCAAAACCCAACAGGGACGTATCTTAAACAGGAAAATTAGCATTTACAAGAAACATATACACCACACTTACGGAATGAAAAAGTGATCAAGTTTTCTGATATCTGAGACGTCAGTCCTCAAACTTTTCACGCTTATTCTTTTTGTTTTGGGCGCCAGAGGTGGCTGTCTTATGTTTTAAACTCTAGCCGCCGAACTAGTCACCTTAATTTCTATTAAGTACGAGTGAATTTATAGTTAAATCTCTTGTGGTTTGGATTTTTTATTTTAATTTTGGTATTTTGAAAATTATAGTTTACCTCCTATAATATTGTTTAACTATCACACAAATTTTGTGGCCATATTTTCATTTATTTTTACTTAAAATGATGCAATATTAGAATTCTTAAATTCTAATATAACATTATTTTAGAGTTATGAATACAACAAAAAACTAACGAATAGCTAAACAACAATTTTTAAACTATAAGGATTGAAATAAAAAAAGTCAAACTATAAAGAAATTCAATGTAGTTAAACCTTATATATAAGATTGTGATCAATTAAATTATCAAATTATTTTAATACATGTAATTAAATATTTTCTTTAAATAATAATTTAAAGATACATCTTAAAAATTTTAATTAGCATAATCTTTAAATGTCTATGAGATTTTTAATTTTATAATATATATCAAACAAATATGAGAAAATGCTTTAATATAATCACATAAAATTATAAATATATTTATTTAAATGATAAAATAAATTTTGTTTCTAAATGATAGTTAAATATTTCTTAAATAATTTTTTATATGAATATTATACAATAAATGTTTTTAATTATTAAATATTAAAATATTTAATTTAAACCTTATTTAAATTAAATAATAAATAAAATGAATTTGTATATAAAAATATCTTTGTAATGCTTATTTTAATTAAATACTCTATCAAAGTTACCGTATCTAAACTTAGGCCAATGCCATAATCTTGTCTCATACAATTATATCACATCTCTAACAATATTAGGGAAGTTTTCAATAACCGAGTTGCATTTTGAGTCACAATCGGGGCGAGTCAAGACACCTAAAGTTTTATCACGCACTTTTGTCGGCGAGCAGCTTGATTTTGGCCCTTGTCTTTGTTATTTCTCGAGTCAGAAACATCCTAAGACGTCTACGGGTCCTTGCTTCTTAACCACAATCTGACCCTTTCAATTCCCAAAGCTCAGCAGCTCTTTTATATGGCCGGCAGAAGACATACACTACAAATAAAACATTTATAACAAACACCCAACATATTTTAAAATATTCAAATTCACCCCATCTTGTTTCTTTCATTAGTGGTGAGATTCGTATTTAAATAGAAACTAAAGTGACAACTAAACTCTTGTAAACTTTTACTATAGGGTAAATGACGTGGATCCATCTTGTGATTTCACATATTTTTTGAAAAATAATGTTCCTATAATTTAAAATTACTAAAAAATAATTTGTATTATTCAAAATAAAAAATAATTTTATAGAATTATTTCAATATAAATTATTATGTGATTGATTGTTGAATTTGTAATGAATTTTATAATTCTCACGTTGATATTAATATAGTTCACCAAAATCTCACTATACGATTATTTTTTAATGTTTCAATATTATAAAATATTTTTTATACTTATAAATTATACAATAATTTTAAAATAAATAAAATCACATTAAAACTTTTGTATCTTTTAGTTGATACAATCAAAAGAGACAAATGTGTCCTCTTCCCGGAGTTTCAATCTCGAAACTCTTTTTGTTGTTTTACTAGTTGTTTGGAATTGGAATGGAGGCCTATCTAAAGAGAAAAGGGAGATGCCAGTGAATTGCATGTTCATATTGGCATTTGAAGCTCTTGTCCTAGCATGGGTGGTTAGGTCAGTTGTGCTAGGCCCAGGCCCAAGTCCACGCGTCCACAGCACATTCGCAGGAGGTAACTTCTCATGCATACGTAAAGACCTAAACCTAGCAGTTATTCTATATATAAGGTACTACTTTCCCATGATACAGGTACGACATTAGAACCCTAATATTCTTCGTATATAGCCACCAAAACTCTCACCAAAAGACTAACTTGAGCGTCGGAGGGGCCTGCCGGCTATCAACCCCCGGCGTGCCTTGTGCTGTTTTGCAG
>JANITX010000010.1:42694503-42705920 GCA_027564395.1 Erythroxylum ulei | reverse complement strand
GAAAAATCAAAACCTAGCATAACTCTCTTCTTTTCTCTATTCCACCGAAACCTCTCTCTCCCTTCTTTCTTATTTTTGTGCCTTTTCTCTTCTTTCATTCTTCACTAACGTTTTTGTCTTCTAAAATGCAAGCCAACAATTTTCCTGTTCCCATTTTTGCCCTTCCTTCAATGACTTAAGGTTTCTAAACTTATGTGACTTGCCAAATTTGCCCTTACACACTCTTACTACTTTAATACTTCAATTCCCTTAACTTATGTCATATTTTCTTACCCATTAACTTGCTAATTAATTCCAACATTCAATCCCTCAAAACCTCAACATTAATTTAAATCATGCATAATAAAAAAATTTTCAGGCGCCAACATTTTCTCCCCTTCTAAAAGAAATTTCGTCCTTGAAATTCTTACCTGAACCATTGAAGAGTTGTGGATCCTTCTCCTTCATGGCTTCCAAGGGCTCCCACGTGGCCTCTTCCACAGAATGGTTTCTCCATAGGACTTTGATTAGTTAAATTGTCTTGTTCCTGAGAACTTTCTCTTTAGTGTCTAAAATCTCCACTAGAGTCTCCTCATAAGTCAAATCATCATTCATCTGAATCTCAACGGTCTGAATGATATGGGAGGGATCCGATTTGTACCTCCTCAACATGGACACATGAAAAACCTTATGTATCTATGACAATTCCGGTGGCAATGCCAACCTATAGGCTAGTGGTCCAATCCTCTCAAGAATTTCATAGGGACCCACATATCTTGGACTCAACTTGTCCTTCTTGCCAAACCTTATGACTCCTTTCCAAGGAGACATCTTAAGAAAGACTTTCTCACCAACTTCATACTCCATCTCCTTTTGGCGTGCATCAGTATAACTTTTCATCCTATCCTGTGTTGCTTTAAGTCGTTGCTTAATGAAATTGACCTTATCACCTGTCATCTGGAGTAACTCTAGTACTATCAGTTTCTTTTCTCCTTCTTCATCCCAACATATCAGAGTTCTACACCTTCTTCCATACAGTGCTTTATATAAAGCCATCTGAATGCTCGAATGGTACGAATTATTATAGGCAAATTCGACCAATGGCAAATGCTCGTCTTAAGCTCCTTTGAAATCCATCACACATGCCCTGAGCATTCCCTCAAGTGCCTAAATGGTCCTCTCACATTGACCATTTATCTGAGGATGAAAAGCTGTACTAAAATTCAACTTAGTTCCCATAGCCTCTTATAAGCTCCCTAGAATCTCAAGTGAATCGAGGATCCCTGTCAGAAACTATAGAATCTGGAATCCCATATAATCTTACTATCCCATCAATATACTTCTTTGCTAACATATGTAGAGAATCAATCTGTTTAATTGCCAAAAAATGGGCTGACTTTGTCAAACGATCAATGATAACCCATACGGCATCATGCTTCTTACTAGTCTTGGGCAGACCCATCAGAAAATCCATAGTTACCCTTTGCCACTTCCACTCAGGAATCGACAATGGCCTTAACTTGCTTGAAGGTGCCTGGTGTTCAACCCTGACTTACTGACATACTAGACACTTGCTTGAGGGTGCCTAGTGTTCCACCAGAAATGCTCTCTCAAATCTCTATACATCCTGGTGTTACTCGGGTGCATGACATAAGGCGCATTGTGTGCCTCATCCAGTATCTTATCCTTCACCTCCTTAACATTCGGGATACAGAGACTGTTCCCTACCACCATAAGTCCATCATCCCTCACTACTACTTCAGATTTCCTACTATTCTTAATTTTTTCTCGGAGCTTGCTTAAATTTGTATCGTGTGCCTATAGCTCTTTAACCTTCTCTCTAAGTATCGGCCTTACTCTGAAAATAGCAACATCACATTCAGGCTCCTCTTGCTTCAAACTTATTCTAACCTTAGCCATTTCTTCCAATAAAGGCAGATAAACTATCTGAACATGGGCTATTGATTTCCTACTCAAGGCATCTACCACTACATTTACCTTTCCCGGATGATACTCAATTAACAAATCATAATCTTTGATTAGCTCCAACCACCTTATCTGTCTCAAATTCAGTTCCTTTTTACTCAAAAAATACTTAAGAATTTAATGGTCAAAAGATCCTTGTCTGAGCCCCATACAGATAATGTCTCCAATTCTTCAGGGCAAAAACCATTGTTGCTAACTCCAGATCATGGGTCGGGTAATTCAGTTCATAAGGCTTTAGCTGTCGCGACGCGTAAATTATTACCTTGTCTTCTTGAATCAACACACAACCCAAACCCTTTCTCGAAGCATCACTGTACATTGTATAACCTTCATCTCCCATAGGCAAAGTCAGGATTGGAGCACCTGTCAATCTGTGCTTGAGCTCCTCAAAGCTCTTCTAACATTCACCACTCTAGATAAACTTCTGATTCTTCCTCAGAAACTTAGTTATCGGAGTAGCTATCATAGAGAATCCTTCAATGAATCCCCTATAATAACCTGCCAGACCCAGAAAGTTCCTCACCTCTATCACTGTCTTGGGTGCATGCCAATTCACCACTGCTTCAACCTTCCTCAGATCAACATGTACCCCATCTTTTGAAATTAGATGTCCAAGGAATATCACCTCATGAAGCCAAAACTCACACTTGTTGAACTTAGCGTGAAGTTCCCTCTCCCTCAATGTCTGCAACACAATCTTGAGATGCTTCTCATGTTCCTCTTCACTCTTAGAATACACCAGAATGTCATCGATAAACATTATGACAAACTAATCCAAATATTCCTTGAAAACCATGTTCATGAGATCCATGAAAGCATATGGAGTATTGGTCAATCCAAAAGCCATGACTAAAAACTCATAATGTTCGTATTGTTTCCTGAAGGCTGTCTTATTTACATCAGACTCCTTGATTCTGAGCTAATGATATCTTGACTGGGGATCAATCTTTGAAAAGACCGTTGCTCCCTGTAGTTGGTCAAATAGATCATCTATTCAAGGCAGAGGATACTTGTTCTTAATGGTCACCTTGTTAAGTCTTCGATAATCAATGCACATGCGCAATGTCCCATCCTTCTTCTTCACAAACAAAACTGGCACTCCCTATGGTGACAAACTCGGCCTTATTTACCCCTTCTCTAGTAGTTCCTCTAACTATTCCTTGAGCTCTTTCAGTTTAGCTGGGGCCATCCTATACAGTGGTATGGAGATGGGTGCGGTTCTGGGAATCAAGTCGATGGCAAATTCGATTTCCCTCACCGGTGGCAAACCACATAAGTCCTCTGGGAACACATATGGAAACTCCCTCACAATCGAAAAATCCTCTAACTTCCCTTCATTCACATCAGTATCCACAAGATGCGCCAAGAAGGCTCCACACCCCTTTCCTATCATTCTGTCAGCAAGCAAGGCCGAAATAATTCTTAGTGATGGTGTTTTCCTGTCCCCTTTGAAAATCACCTTCTCACCATTACCCAGATCAAATTCTACCACCTTGAGGCTACAATCCAACTTTGCATGATACTTTTCCATAGAATCCATTCCCAATATGACATCTAGCCCTTTTAACTCTAAGGGTAGCAAGTTCAATACCAGTTGGGTACCCTTGAAAAAAAGCTCACAATCCCTATACACTTGAATTATAATCACATTCGTCCTTAGAGGAGTACTAACAATTAAATGACTACCTAGTGGCATCAAATCAACATCATGTAATGTCATACTTGCAGAAACAAATGAATGCGTGGAGCCAAAATCAATCAACACATATACTGCAAAATTAAATAGTTGAGCCATACCCATAACAACTTCAAGTGCAGCTGCAGCTTCCTCTCTGGTCATGTGGAACACCCTTGCCTGCGCCTGACCCCTTGGCCTTCCTGGAGGAATAGCCTTCTTTGCAGCTCCCAAACTGCCCACCTCTATGACTGGCCTGGTCTCCACTGTTTCTGCTCTCCTTGGGGCCTGCAACTGCGACCCCTCTTGCCTTGTTGTCTATGGACATTCTCTAATCATATGTCCCTTCTCTCCATATCGGAAGCATGCTCCAAGTAACTTGAAATACTCTCCCCTGTGAAGCTTCCTACAATGCTCACATTGGGGGTTCATTTTCCTGCTCCTCTTCACCCTGCTATTGCCTCTGCAGTAGAGGCTTGCATTGAAACTGCCCTTGGTTGCTTGTTCCTAGTAGGGGCACTACTCCCTACCCCACTCTGTGTGTGGAAACTCTTACCACCCCTCTCAGGAATTTAAGCACTTACCGCTTTCTTGGAAAACTATTCTCTGTTCTTCCTCTTCCTGCTTACTTCATTCTTTATATTTTCCAGTTTCTCAGCCTGGAGTGTAGCATCTACCAACTGCTGGTAGTCACAGAAATTATGGATTAGGACTTTATCCTTGATCCCCAAATGAAGACCTCCCTTGAACTTGCTGCACTTATCCTCCTCATTCGCTACAATGTTGGCCGCATATCGGGAAAGCTGAGTGAACTTTAACTCATACTCACTCACACTCATGTCCCTCTGTGTGAGATTCAGAAATTCTCTGGCCTTCTCTTAGATATAGACCCTCGAGAAGTACTTCCTCCTGAAAGCTTCCAAAAAGTCCCTCCATGTTAGCACAGGAGGCATCACCTGACTGTGGGGCACTAATTCCCACCAATGAAGAGCATCTCCTTATAGCAAGCTAATTGCATAATCCAACTTCCCCTCATCAGAGCACTTCATCTGAATCAGGACCCTTTTAGTCCTCTTCAATCATGCTTCAACCTCTTCCTGGTTTTTAGTCCCATTGAAATCCATCGCCCTATACTTGCGGAGCTTATTATACTAGCCACTCTTCTCCATTAGAGCCTGCATCGGGACTTGTGACTTAGCCCATGGCATGTACGAAAGCCTGAGCAAAGGCTTGAAAGAAACGCAAATCCATGGGATCTGCTTGACGCATAGGAGGAGGCGGTGGAGGTACCTTATGCTACATACTAGGTGCCTCTGGAGCTAGAACAGAATGTGTCCCTGCATCACATAAGATTCATCTGTACTCACAGTCTTTCGAGGCGGCATAATCACTCCTTCAATTTAAAACATTCAAAACCTTTAGTTCATGTTTCAGGTAAAACAACTTCATATCAGGTAAAACAATTTAAATCACATAAACTAATTTCAAATCTTATAATACAATTCAAAACTATGTAAGTTATTCACTTAAAAACAATGCATATACATTTCATGTCTTAGACTACGCACCTCATGCCTAGGGTACTCCTAAACCTAGCCGCAAACGTGGACCTAAACCTAGTCGCAAACGTGGACCTAAACTTAGTCGCAAACATAGACCTAAACCTAGTCGTAAATGTAGACCTAAACCTAGTCACAAACGTGGACCTAAACCTAGTCGCTCTGATACAATAAGTGTTGGACCCCGCCCTCGTGAGTAACGGGCCCAATGTCCTAAGTGACATTTGAATGCGTACCTCACAAGGGTGGCATACCCCCACCAGGACAACACTAAAACAACTTACTTCTCTTATTTTCGAATAGATTTGACCTCACTTATATTGCACCTGATTTCAGGCAATTAGCGCAACTATCGTGGGATGTCAGACTAAGATCGTCTTAGAATGTTTTGATAGAAGACCCCGAGAACTACATCTTTCATGAAAACCTTGAAGAAGGATTCTATCGTCTAAAGGGTTAAAAATGGAGCAAAAGATAGCAAGAAGTAGACGATTGCAAAAAATAGACGAAGCAAAGCAGACGAATGTAAGAAGCAAACGAATGCATGAAGCAGATGAATGCAAGAAGAAGATGAATTAAAAGCAGATGAAGCAAAGCAAACGAATGCAAGAAGTAGACGAATGCAAGAAGCAGACGAATGCAAGAAGTAGACGAATGCAACGCTTAAGATGAAACAGAGTCAACTTAAGAAGAAGCAAAGTCAACTTAAGACGATGACGTCATAACAGAGTATACGTCCTTACAGACGATATGACGTCATAACAGACGAAGTGACACCATCACAGACGATACGACGTCACCATAGAAAAAGTAACGCCATCACAGACGATACGTCTTTGCAGACGATACCGCTTGATACCCCTAAGCATCTCCCCTGCTAAAGACCATAACTTTGGACTCTAATGTCCAAAAATTAGCTACTATAAACCGTTGGGAAGCTAGAAGAAAGTACTACAACTCCCCCTTGAAGTGAATCACACGTTAATATACACTTAATACTCGATACACAAATGCACAAGAAGGGGGGTTTAATTGTGTATTCTTTTTCGATAATCCCCTTTTCAAGAATTTCTTTAAAACTTGTTCTTTTCTCAAAACTATAAAAAATCAGTATTGTAAAATATTTTCTAAATTCTCGTATGAAAACAGTAAGATTAAAAGCTAATAGTTAAGAGTTGAGAGATAAGAGAAAGAGTGTTGACACTGCAGATTTATACTAGTTCACCCCAAACCGTGGGCTGTGTCTAGTCTTCAGAGATCTTTATGAGATTTCACTATACTTCGCAAAGTTACAAGTATTCTTTGACTCTGAGCCTCTTCAGGTCTCTTACAACAAGTATTCTTTCACACTTAGCCTCTTCAAGCTATCTGCTTTTCTTCTTTCAATTGAAAGATGTTTCTAGCTTTTGTTACAGATAAGAATAGCTCTACATTTATCACAATGAAATTTCTACCTTTTTGAATCTTACTAACTCTTTTTTGAAAAACTCTAACTTTTTGCAGTCTTCGACTCCGACTCATATTTATAGCCTTCATCTTCAATCGCTTTTTGATAACTGCTTCTTTCTTCATGTTTCTTGATCATCCGACGTGGTATCGGTTCTTCCGTCTCATTTTTAACTCTGCGCTTCTGTCTCACTTTCTATCGTCTCACTTTCGGTTTGCGCTTCCGTCTCACTTTTGTCTTCGCGCTTCCGTCTCACTTTTCAATCTGCTTCTGTCTCATTATTCTTTCTACTTCTCTTTCTATCGTCTCACTTTCTTTCTGCTTCCGTCTCATTATTTGTTCTTCATCAAAATCATTAAACGTAAAGTCATTTTGACTTAACACTTTAGAGACTCGATGAGCGCTCGCTCAATCTAGCTACCAGAGCAACATTTGATGTTGTTGTTCAATGTGGTGGCACATGAGGAGCAACATCAGTGGCTCAAGGAGAAGAACTTTGTGACAAGTCGCAACATTGAATAGGATGCACAGGGGCTAATTGGTTTGTTTCAGCAAGTTAGAGACTTTATCGACGTTGGAGCATGGTCCCAATTCTTCAAGATCATAAAGCCCTCACATTGGAAGCTAACGCTCGAGGTGCTCTCCATGTTCTTTACAAAGAAGTGATGACATAACTGTTACCAGCTGAAAACTATTAAGTTCCGATTACTAAAGGAGATGGTTTGAATGAGCTATTCAATGTTCTCCATCATAATGGGATTGTACAACCCAAAGTTCATGGGGATACAAGCTTACTTAGTCTTGCAGATAGACTTCTTGTATGGGATGTGTTCTTGATAATTTTTGGAGTACAATCAGCGATGACGGTGACTACAATCTAAGCATATACAAGGCATCATTGTTGTGACTCCTAGCACTCAAATATATTCATGTAGTTCTAAGCCACACATTGAGCAATCAAAGTGATAGCCATAGCGTTGTCAGGAACCTAGATGTGTTCTAACTTTGGGGCATGAGCAAGAGGATGCCAATACACTTGAGGCGCACATTAGCCCAATTTATTTGGCATCAGAATAAGGGGAAAAAGTTAGGATGATTTGCGTTATACCTTGTATGACTAAATCGCACGAAGGATGTGGGTCTTCAATAGACTACCAATGATGCAATTGGTGGGTACCATGGTGGTGTTGAACCCCGATGTAATGAAGCACATGCTTATGTTACAATGATGTCAAGACTTATAAGGGACATATATAGCTTGATTAGGGTCCTCAATGAGGCAATAATATCAGGAGGAGCCACACATAATGGAGCAACCACTATAGCAACATTCATTGCCATCCCATATGGGAGTGGTAGCATACGAGGAGGATAGCGCAAAAGCACCTAGACTGCAGACTCTACACTAGGAACAGCTAAAGATAGCTTGACTGGAGAGACAAATAGGGCAACTTATGGGTACACAATGTATTATCCACATACAACAAACAAATATTATGTAATGGATCAAAGAGCTCGAGACATATAATAATAGATGGATGGGGGATTTTATGATGCAGATGGCAAGTCATCAAGAGATGACTTTTCAACCTCCATCATCTAGAGTGGCTTGGTCTTCAGCCCCTCCACATTTTGAGGATAGACGAACTGAGGACCCTCTATCGACAGATATACTAGAGTCATAAAAGGAATGAGGAATGCTTCAATTTGATATTTTATTTCCTTTTTCTCATTATTTGTGTATTTTTCTTATTTTATTTCCTTTGTTGTTTTATTTTTGTCTAAACATTAGTGCAATGTACTTTATGTTATTTCTATTTTCATTTTTTGTATTTATCTTCTTTTTTAATTTTATTTTCTTTAATATTTTTATTACTTTTTATTTATATTTTGCAAGGATAATTGTACATAATATCGGATGGATCCCTCATCAAAATCAGAACTTTGTAATTCTTAGTAATCAAGGAAGTACCTATTTCTTAGCCTTTCTTACTTATTATTTGATATGCTTATATTGCGTACATTAGGAACAATGTATAATTTTAAGTGTGGGGAATGAGATATAAATTTCTTAAGCTTATTATAACCTTGTTATTAAATCTTGTTAATTGATATTCCACATTAGTTAAAATCTGCCCATAAATACTTGCGGTCATTATTGAGTATTGGATTGAATTATCATGCAAAAGGAAGAAATTTAGAATAAACTTGCTTTTATAAGTCATGTTTTTATTAATTAGTGAGATAGTTAATTTGAATGAAAATTTTATTTTAATTACACACATAATATCATATTTTGTTTGTGTGAGTTTTTGAACATAAGGGCAAATTTCATCATTTTTTGAGCTCTTTTATCATTTCTTGTGTGTTATCATGCATGGTTGGATAATTCTAGAACTTAATTTTATTGTACATAGTGAGTTATGGTACATAGTGAGACAACATCTGTTAAATGAGAAGCATTTAAATAATAAAGGAACTTAGATTAAGCCTTTGTCTAGTCTATTTTCTTAATAATTATCCCACCATATTTTATCCCTTGGGAGTAACCAATTTTGAGAGTTGGCCTTTTTCATTGATTATAACCATATTATTAGCCTTTACCTTATTTTTCTTGGAAGCCTTTTATTGTTTTGAATCCTAAAAGTATTTACATTTACTTGATTTCTTGAAACTTAAATTTTGAAAAGGTCTAATATTTCTTTAATTGATGTTACATGATGAATGCTCCAAAAAAAAGAAAACAAGTTTTTAAGTTATAGTACCAATGGGCTTATGGTATGACGGAGCTATATTGTGAAAGATTAAGTTTATTATACGTTTATTTTTGTAAATTTCTTTCAATTTTATCAATACTTATAGTATCCTAATCGTACCTTACCTTAGCCCCATTAAAACCTTATATAAAGACCTTTTGATTTTTTTAGTTTACTTATAAGTGGTGGAAATATGAAAATATTGCAAGCTTATGGTTAAGAATTCTTGTATGCACTGATTTGAGAGTTTTTATGCTTTCACACTAAATACTTGATTGTAGTGAGTGAAACCTTGGTGAGAGTGTACAGATATGTGCATCTAACTTCAAAAAGATGGTTGATGTGATTACTATTAATATTGACTTATGAAGTTAATTCTAAGATAACTTGAATATAATTATATGTTAATTTGATTGAAATGATAAGATGATTTCGACTATAGATGGACAAGTTAAGATTAATAAGGGATATATGTCTGTAAGATTAATAATTTATATTATGATTTGCTTGATGATCGGCTCCGTCGTTCGATCTTAAGATAAGTTCCTTGAAAACCGAGTCAAAAATTAAATTCTAAGGATTGCAATATAGGATGCAACCTCAGGTCGTCTCACTTAATTGGAACCGAGCGAAAAAGGTTTAAGTTAGCCTAATTGTCAAAAATGCAAATTAAGTTGATAAAAGGGGGGGGGGGTTTGGATCATTGGTATGAATTAAGGAAACTTAACTAAATTAGAAAGGAATGTATGAAAAGTATTTTTTGGATTTTTGGGAAGTTGGAAGTTTAAAATTCAAACAATAATCGAATATGATAAAGTCCTTTTGAAAACGAGCTTAGGCTGTCATGGCTCAAAACAAATTTTCAGGGAGTGAAATTCACTAAGTTTTCGATTAATAAACCTTAAAGAACTCTTTAAGTCCAAGGTTTTAATCAATGAACTCCATTTCCTAAAACCTTGTTAAATGCATCTTAGTGAGTGGAATGGACAAGTTAATGTAAGTGGTTAATTGGATCAAGCATAATCTCAATATCAAACATAGCTAGGCAGATAAAGAGGACTAACATAGTCACTAAAAGACATATATGAAACTTCATATATTAAGCATCAAAGTTCTTCATGTAACCAAATCCATAACACAAGACATTGTTTAACACTTGATTAAACTCTAATCAAGCTAATTTAACTACACTGTCGTAAACCCTAACTCATAAATTTACAACTATGCAGTTAAACTTGACAATTTAAGATTAACTCCCTTTTGAAGCCCCAGTGAACTCAAGACGCTGCTACATTTTCAAGAGGGATGAAGACCTAGTTGTGCATGACTCCGGAACCTTTCACAAATGCTGAAGCTCCGATGTTATCCACGGTAGGAATAGTGGTCAGCGGTGTAGTAATCAATGAACTGATGGGTGTGGCGGAATGATGGTCAGATGAGAGGTGGAATGGTCGTCGAGTTTCGGTCCTCCAGATATGCTCCTGCTCTTTTTCGAATGTCCGATTCCTCTTTTTAACCTAATTTGGCAAGGTTTTTATAGGATGGATCCGGGTCGGGCAGAAATAGTGAGAGAAATTTTCAATTTAAGTCCGGATACCCAACCGTTCATTGCGGCGATAAGGGAGCTGTGCCGCGGCGTGCACTTCCTGGATCACTCGCCGCGGCGGAATAATTAATCTATGCCACGGTGAGATGTTGCATGACGGTGCGCCGCGGCGAGATGATTAGTTTATGCCGCAGCATGCTTTCTTCTTGATGTGCCGTAGCGTGCGACATGGAGGTCACGTCCTATTGACTCATCTGACTCCTTTTGACTCCTGTGTCTCCTACAATATAAAATAACAATTTGCAGTATCAATTGTCCTCAGAAAATTATAATGCAATTAATGTCAATTTGTAACAATTTTTACTAACAAATTGCATAAAATATAAGCTTATAGTAAAGGACTAATTTAAGCACAAAATCAAGGATTAAGAGTCAAAAAGTATATTAAAAGCTATGAAAGTGTAGCCAA
>JANITX010000010.1:42670943-42681765 GCA_027564395.1 Erythroxylum ulei | reverse complement strand
ACCAAAGATGTGTAATTGAAAGCATGCAAGTGTACATCCCATCTAGGCATTTTATCAAACACCTTATGTTCATCAAATTATCATCCCATTATACCAACCAAATTCACATTTTCCCCTTCTATCACATACATATCATCATTCCACGTCGTTATCCATTCACAAAACACTAGAATATCGCACAAAAAATGAAGAAAAAAGTACAAAACCCACGGTCTATATTTGTGGCAAGTTCAAACGAAAACTACCTTACCTTGTCGGAGAAGACCATCGGAAGCTTCACGTCGTCACCGGATGGAGGACGGACGACAAACACCTTCGCACCGGAGGAGGAACGTCGACAGCCAGAGGAGGAAAATCGACAGACGCAGAGGAGAGGAGCAACGTCGGGGAGAAGAGGAAGGGAGGGTATTTCGACGTTTTAACCTACAACAAGACGACGTCGTTTTGTTTTAGTGAAATTGAGGGGATACCGACAGTTAATGATGTCCCTAATTTTCGTCGGTGAAGCTTATTCGCCGACGGAATTACTTCCGTCGCCGAATCCAAATTTGAATTTCTGGGTTCGCCGACGGCTTCTCTTTTCCATCGCCAATAATTTATAATTCACGACATTTTCACCAACCGAGAACATGATTCCGTAGTAGTATACCGACGCACGGTATTACGTCGGTAAAATTCCGTGCCTAATATTTGGCGGGATATTTTCCCTCCATATTTGGGAACGGATATTTACACCGTCGCTATTTTACGACAAATACCGACGGAAATGTTCTTTCCGTCGGCAATTACATACAGAAACTATTCCGTGGGTAAATTTCCGTCGCCACATGACAATTTCCTTGTAGTGAAAAAGGATTTTTTTTGTTAGATCACGAGGTGTCCTAGGAGGGTCCCAATTGTGAGAAGGCATCTTTAAGTCATCCACTTCCAAATTAATCCCCGCTCGCATCGGGTTAGTCTGTAAGGAGTAAAATGCTAGCCAAGTAGACTTTTTCATTCCCAGTACTCGAACTCGAGACCTCTGGTGAAGGGATGAGAGCACTAAACCCGTCAGACCAACCTGTTTGGTTTATAGCAAAAAGGGTTTTAATATCTTCTGAAACATTTTCTAATTGTATTGCACATTTAAGATCGTTACCCAATGATCAAATAAACACAAAAATATTTATTGAGCTCTGTTGACAATATAAATCTAACTCGTTTAACTATCAATTTATGTAGTATTATCTACGGACCATTTGAGTTGAATCATTCGTTTTATGCACCTAAATATATAGGCTGCAAGTTTCCATAAAAAACACAAAAAGAAATTCCATCAACAATCATGTAGACCTTTCACAGTAAGAATTTTTTAATTACAGAGCGATAAGTATGGTGTCAACATATGTCCCAAATTCAGAAAGTTTTTTGACTAAAGTCTGGCAGGAATCTCTAACATTACCAGTTATCCAATAGTAGCTGTCATACTAGGACAACTTGTGCTTATTAAAGTTGGAGGAAAAGTTCTTTGATTTCACTTGCGAGAGTAGGAATCTTTTGGATTCTTTATATATTGGAAGTAATGTTCATCATCTGATCAAGGAATGGTTTTCGATGAGCTTCCTCGATGCACCATGTCATTAACCGAACCCCTTTCTTAGGCAATGGTAATGACCCTAGAATTCCAACTGGTATGATGCTAGATCCTTGGATTGGGATAACGTGTACTGGAGGTCCCCAACCGTAATCAACTGTGTTGAATCCCAATCTTCCCCATTCTGACACAAACAACGTGGTGTAGTTAAGAGGTGGTGCAAATGGGTCGTCGCCGCTTATCGAATACTCACCATTCAAGTACTTATTGAATTCTACTGACAGTCCTGCTTTGGCTTGTTTTATAAGTTTTATGACTTCAGCATTCGATTTTTTTGCCAAAGACCCGCTGGAAGCTGTTATGGTTACGGGGAAGAAACAATTGCCGTAGAATCCTTCAGGCAATGGAGGGTCTAAGAGCTGACGGCAGTTAGCGAAGAAAACGAGCTTGACTTCTGTGTTTTGGTTGGAGTATATAGAGAGTGTTCGGTATTTCCAAAAAGTTGCTGCTATAACTTCGAACGCAGAACTAGTTTGGCCTGTTGAATCATGAAACTCTTTCTTGAGCTTGTTAATTTGATCCAAGGAAATGTCTACGTTGGCATGCTCTAGCCTGTAGTTGGGCATCGGTGGGGTTGGCAATATAGGCAAAGCCCTGATATCAGGTTTCTGGAGAGGGGGAGAACTGAAGTCTCTACACCAAACCGGTGAAATGCTAAGATGATCAACGCCCTTGGCAAATTCTCCAACAGCATTCAGGAATTGTGCAGCTCCGAGTCCATCGCATATACTGTGGCAGAATATGAGTCCAATCACAAAGCCACCACAACCAAATTGCGTAACCTGAAAAACCGAGAATGTGAAATGTCTTAAGATTGAGAAGTCATACGAGGTTTTTAAGGTGGGATTTATTTTTCTAACACAAAGCTGATACCTGCATTTGGACAAGTGGTTCAGTGCCTTCGATCTCAGGAACATGGTCAGGAAGTACGTTGTCGTAGGGAATAGCTGTGACACTGTCGAAGTAGTTGACATCTTCGAGAGTACAATCAGCAGAAGCCTCCACAAACCATGCACCCTGCTCACAGCAATCTATTTGAAGCAGACCATTTTCGGACTCTTTAAGCCGTCCGGCAAGCGGAAAGTAAGCAACCAACGCTTTCGATAAAGCTTTCTTTATGACTTGAGCTGCTTCAGGGCCGTGTCTGAAAACGTGCAGGGTCCGAGCATTGCATCTCAATACAGGCAGTCTATCTATGATAGAGAGGTCAAGTGTGCCAGTTGGTGTCTTCTCAATCGGTCTGACCAAATTTCTGCTTGATCTTGTTACACAGAAAGGGAAAGCCATGGAGATGAGATAGGAGTAATGGAAGAGCTAGCAAGTGAACTGTCGAACTAGTTACATTTATTCTGTTAATATAAACATAAAAAAAAGCTTGCCAGTTTCAAAAGATATTCTTCTTGGCTTTGAAGCTTTGTTTTGTTTTAGTTGGTACAATCAGGATATGCCTTAGCCAGGTAGATTTAGGCCTACATATCTTTTTGTGTAAAGCAAGAAGTTTATAAGGCGTGCAGTTCAATGATCTATCAGTGGACCCTCAAACTGACATTATAGGAAATTTTAGCACTGCTACTTTGGTTAATGATTATGAGCAGAAGGCTACAAGTACACGTTTCCTTTGTTGTTTTTATAACGAAGGAATTTAGCAGCTGTCAGCTATATTTTGAAATTATCAAATTGACAATTTTTTTGTCAACATAGCCTCTTTTTTAATACTTGATAACTAAACAAATATTTGAATATTTATCAAAGATTTGTTTTCTTGACAAACTTTAAATTCATTTTGCCTATAAAAGAAAAGCCGCATTCATGAAGAAAAAAAAAAGATAGAGAAAAAGTGAACAACAAGATGCACAAAGAGTTGAAGTACTTTGAAAGAAGATATTTTGAGTGAAATACTAGAGTATTATATATGAGTTTTGGGTATAACTAGGCTAAAGAGTTGAGAGAAAAATATTAAGTATCTTGTAATTTTTCTCATTTTTCCCTAAGTAAAATTCTCTTTTATTGTTTTCTCCTGTGGACGCACGTAGCCCATCTCAAAGGAGTAAACCATGTAAATTTCTTATTTCTTATTTTTCCCACAACTTTTTAAAACAAAATTCTACGATCATACACTCGTCACAATTAATTGGCATCAGAGCAAGGTGAGAAAATTACGACAAACTTTTTTGTACAATCTATTCGATTTTCGAATGATGACAATGAAAGTTGATGAATAATAAAATAATAACTAAAAAAGGTGACAACTGTTCATGCATTTATTTTGAATTAAACACTATAGCATAGCAACTGGTATAGTACTATTTACGTATATGGTACTATTTATACATACAGATATTATTCACATGAAATAGTGGGAGCAAAGCTTTGTTTGTTATTAGAAGTTTTGTTCGAAGATGGCAAAAATAAGATTTGATTTGAGAAGCTCGACAGCAACACCAGCTTTGCTTTGCTTTGCTTTGCGGAAAGTCAAAATGCATGCAATCTTGTGGGAAAGGATGTCATACAAGGTGAATTAACTAACGCCTAAAGGCTAGACATGGATGAAAAGGCCATGGTTCCATTCATTTGATCTTGGATCTTGCATTTTTCTAAATTTCTTACAACTTGCTCAAATAGTTATTTATGTTTATTTGTTGGTTTAAATTTTTTATTTTAGAATTGGGTCATTAATTAGAAATATATTGCATTCTTTTGGCCATAACTTCATCATCTGACCTTCAAATTAAGTGATTCTTGAAGCATTGGATTCCTAACACGTTTTGCTACCTCTCCACAAAAATTGGTAGCTTTTGGTGTTGAATTCGAAAAGATTGATTCAAAGCAAGTGAGGGTTCGTTGAAATAACCCTACAAGAAAACCCACTTACGCTTTTCGACTTCGGATCGGATAGTTGGGCTTCGAGAACGTGATCCAATACCTTGGTTGAGCTTCGGGAACGGGGTCCAACATTTGAGCCTTTCAAATGAAGTCTTACATGAAGTTATTCACAAGAAGACAACTGCTTCAGTATTGCATAAGTTGGAATCTCTATATATGACAAAGAGTCTCACTAGAAAGTTGGTTGCAAACACCACTTGCACATGCTCCGTATGGCAGAAGATGGTTCACTCAAATCACATGTTGATGATTTTAATTCAATTGTCATGGATCTCGAGAATATGGACATCAAGTATGATCAAGAAGACTAAGCTCTCATGTTGCTGCACTCCGTACCTCCATCTTACAAACATCTACGAGAGACTATTATTTATGATCGAGAGTCTCTCACAATAGAGGAGGTCAAATCTACCTTACTTTCAAAAGATATTATTGACAAAGAATTCTTCTCAAACCAGAGTAGTCCTACACAAATATTGATTTGTCAGAGGAAGATCAACAAACAGAAACTCCAGTAGCAATAACAGGTACAAGTTAAGATCAAAATCCAAATTCATAAATGGATTTTGTAGATATTGCAAAAAGAAATGGCATGTTGTAGCTGGCTGTTACAAGGTCAAAAACAAGTTAGACTTAGAGAATATAGAAAAGTAAATAGAAGCTAGTCTTGTACAAGAGGAGGAACAAGCAACTGTTCTTTTGGTGAGTGAAGAAGGATCTAGACCACGAGATGAATGGATCCTTGACATTGCTTGTTCATTTCACATGTGTCCCAACAAAGACAGGTTCTCCACCTATGATCCAGTTGATGGTGGAGTTGTATTAATGGGCAACAATCAAGGTTGTAAAATGTTTGGTGTAGGCACTATCAAATTAAAACTGTTTGATGGCGTTGTAAGAACATTGATAAATGGTCGTCATGTCCCAGACTTAAAGAGAAATCTCATCTCTTTAACTACGTTGGATTTAAAAGGCTTCCATAACACTAGCGGAGGTGGAATTCTCAACGTAGCTAGAGGTGCCTTGGTCATGATGAAGGCTCTTCAAATAGGCAAACTGTACATGCTAAAAGGAACATCTATCGGAGTAGCTGATGTGACCACGTCAGCTCTGTCAAAATCAGATGTCACCAAATTATGGCATATGAGGCTGGGATACATGAGTGAAAGAGGTTTCACACTACTAGGCAAAAGAGGTCTTCTATGTAACCAAAAAGTGTCCAAATTAAATTTTTGTGAACATTGTGTATTTGGCAAACAAAAAAGAGTCATTTTTTCTACTATTGTTCACAAGACAAAAGGCACTCTAGACTACATTCACTCTAATCTTTAGGGGCCCGCATATGTCTCTTCAAAAGGTGGTGCCTAGTACATGCTTATCTTTATTGATGATTACTTTAGGAAGGTATAGGCATATTATCTAAAATACAAGAATGACATGTTTACCATTTTCATACACTAGAAGGCGCTAGTTGAAAAACAAACAGGCAGAAAAAATAAAGAAGCTTAGGACAGATAATGATTTAGAGTTTTAGGAAGTGAATTTAATGATTTTTGGAAGAATGAAGGAATAGTCCATCATTTGACAATCAGAGATACGTCGCAACAGAATGGTGTGGCAAAAAGAATGAACATAATAATTTTGGAGAAAGTTCGTTATATGTTGTCTAACTTTGGCCTATCAAAAGATTTATGGGCTGAAGCAGCATCAACAACGTGTTACTTGATAAATCTCTCTCCATCAACAACCATTAACTGTAAAACTTCAAAAGAGGCACGGTCTAGAAAACCTACTAATTATTCAAATTTAAAATTTTTTGGGTGTCTAACATATGTACGTGTTAATGATGGAAAGTTAGAACCCAGATCCAATAAAGTGCATATTTATTAGATATCTTGATGGCATGAAAGGATATAAATTATGGTGTCTTTAATCCTAAGGCGTGCAAACTAATCATTAGTAGGGATATCATTTTTTATGAATCAATTATACTTCACTGAAAAGCGGAGACTTATATTTATTCGGATATATGTGTGAAGAGTATGCCCAAGCAGGTGGAGTTTGAGGTGGAGAATTGTCCTCCACAAAACATCTCTTCGGAACAGATCCACAACCATAAAAAAGGAAGCCACAATGGAGGAAGAGGAAGAAACTTCATCAAGAGAAGAGGAGGATATTCCATTGTGAAAAATAGACCCAAGAGAGAAATAAAACCACCGAGGACATATTGATGCAGATTTGGTGGCATATACATTTGCAACAGCACCAGAAATAAAAAATGTTGGTGAGTCTTCCACTTATTCGAAAGTTGTTTCTTATGATGATTCTATCAAATGGGTGGTTGCTATATGTTAAGATATATGGTATATATCTTATTATTAAATTTTGGCATTTTTTGATAATTGGACCTAGCTAATAATTCAGTTTCATATCCAAATTGATTGAATTTAAATTTGGTACAACTGGCTTGTTGGATTTTTGGATAATGGTTTAGTTGTGATAAAATTCTATTTTAAATGAGACTCTTGGTTGAAGTGGGACTTTTAATGCTTGAAGGATTGTGCACATCTCCTATCTATTGTTGATGTCTATCTCTAATGCGAGGGTGTGGCAATAGTGTGAACGTGAGTGTGTGGCATAGTATGAGCGTGTGCATGTCTAAACGGAAGCTACAATGAAGAAGAGCAATAGTGCAGTGGTGTAGTGGGCATTAATTACATATGGGATAAAATAAAATAAAAACGTAACTGTGTGGGATATGTGTTATGTGTGGAGTGGCTGTAAAGGTGGATTTGGGGTCTTGAAATAAAAGTTGCAGTGGAGTTAATTGTATTGAAAAAAAGTGATATATGTTGTGTCATGGGTGTGCTCCGTGTGTGTGCATGATATACCAATGGTGAACTTAAAATTCCAGGTGTTGGTTTGATGCACTAGGCATTAGAAGGTGAAGTGTGTTAATTGGTTTTAAGGCTGTAGTGTATTATGTGCATAATAGACTCCTTAAATGATTGATCTCTCGACCTTCAAGAGTGATTTTGTCATTAAATCAATAGACAAGTATTGCGTGATTCTGTCAATTTTTGTTAACAATTTTCATATCCATTTCAGAGGAGCAGAACTCCTTGGGAAGTTGTTTTTTTTAATCTCAAGTGTATTTAGTTTTTATTCTTTATTATTCTAATCACTTGAGTTATTCGTTTATTGTTCTTTCATTAAAAGATTGATTAAGAAAATCCTCTGTCGAGGTTACTACGAAGTGGTCATACTATTGGGTGTGAAATTCTTTCACGAGAAGTGAGGTTGAAAGATAGTGTCAAAGGTTGAGTGATGTCGGCTCAGTAAAGCCTTGGGTAAAACTATTGTACTTCAGTGAAATTTATTAATCTAGGTAAGGACCTTGCAAACGTATGCAGAGTGTGTCCAACTACGTTACCAAATTTCTGTTATTCTTATTATTTCATTTTTGTTTGGTTTTATTTTGTTCGTGCCAAAGAAGTTTCACGAAACAATTAACACTTTCGGTTTTTCACTATACAATAAAAGGTTGAATCTCTCCATAAAAACAAGACCTGGGAGTTAGTCAAACTACCAAATAATAAGAAAATTGTTATATGCAAATGGATCTTTAAGAGGAAGGAACTTCTGGCATTGAAAATGGCAAATACAAGGCACGATTGGTTGCAAAAGGTTACAGTCAAGTTCAAGGAATTAACTTTAATGATGTTTTCTCACCTGTTGTTAAACATAGCTTCATTCGTGTCTTAGTTTCATTAGTAGCTATAGATGATTTGGACTTAGAGTAGGCGGATGTTAAAACTACATTTTTGTATGGTGAATTAAAGGAGAAAAGAAATACCATGTTTGTTTGTTGAAGAAGTCATTGTATGGTTTAAAACAATCTTCTAGGCGATGGTATAAGCAGTTTGATTCATTCATTGTAAATCATGGCTATTTTAGAAGTCAATATGATAACTGTGTTTATTTATGAAAACTGTGTTTATATCAGAAAAATTGATGATGGCACATACATTTATCTGTTGTTTTATGTTAATGATATGTTTATTACTACCAAGAACATTTATGAGATTAGTAGGTTGAAAGTTAAACTTAATAGTGAATTTGAGATGAAAGATTTGGGAGCAGCTAAGAAAATTATGGGGATGGAAATTTAAAGAGATAGACTTGTAGGCAAACTTTACCTTACTCAAAAGAGTTTTATTGAGAAGGTTTTATGGCGTTTTGGTATAAAAGACGCTAAACTTGTATGTACTCCTCTTGCTGCTCATTTTAGGCTTTTAGCTGCTTTATTACCATAAATAGATAAAGAAATTAAGTTCATGGCACAAGTTTCTTACTCTAATACAGTTGGTAGTATGATGTATGCAATAGTTTGCACACGTCTTGACATTTCACATGTTGTCAGTGTAGTAAGTTGATATATGGGTAATCTAGGGAAAGAACACTGGCATGCAGTAAAATATATTTTAAGATATTTACATGGTACTAATAACTCATATTTGGAGTTTAGCAGGAGTAAGAATGGTGTAGTTGGTTTTGTGGACTTAAATTATGAAAGTGATTTGGATAAAAAAAAATCACACTTAGAAGCAATAAAGCTACCTTACAGCCTATAGTTGCATTGTCCACTATATAAGTGGAATACATGGCTGCTACAGAGACAATGAAGGAAGTTATTTGGTTACAAGGCTTATTTAGTGAATTGAATTCAAATCAACAGGTGACCATTGTTCATTGTGACAATCAAAGTATTATCCATCTGACCAACTATTAAATATTTCACAAGAGAACAAAGCACATTAATGTCAAGTGCGACTTCGTTTGAGATATAATTTCACAAGAAAATATTATTGTTGGACACTGCTTTTGGAGCCCAACTTCGGATCATGAAACGTGAGCTTAATCCAATGCAATTTCCTTGACCATCCTCAATGTTGGACCCCGCTTGCTTCCGAAGTCCAATGCTTGCGAAATCATACCACATCTGGATCCCGTTTGATTATGGAATCTAACTCTTCAGAATACCATAATACCGAGCATGGTTCCTTGTAATCTTTTTAACATCATCGGTTCATCTTCATTCTCATAACATCCCAAAAATTTACTCACAATTTGTTCAATGGTGTGCCCATACAAATCAGTCACCATGCTCAAACTCATTTCTCCTATTTGTGAACAGAATTTGGAAATCTTCAAACCAGAATTTCAATTTGACTTTTTCAAAGAAATCATAGCTCCAGGTCTCTAGTTTGCCTTGAAGAAAGAATCATCTCAATCGGAGCTCTATAGCTCAAGATATGCTTAAAAATCCAAAGTGTGTTCATACCCTAATCATGCTCTCCCAACCGATCCCACATTTTCTTTCCATCAAACCTTTTCAAATCAAAACCAAAAGAAACAAATTTTCATTGAAGATAGATACAAGTCTTAGGAATCCATTGCTTTAAGAATCACTGCATTTGGAGGTCGGATGACGAAGTTATACCCGAAAGAATCAAACATGCTTATAATTCAATCAATTTGTACCTATCTTGGCGCGATTGCTATACCTTTAACCACTGATGTCGGATTGAGTTCATTTTTGAACCATTGGAAAGAAGAATTCAAGATCTAAAACTTGCATGAAGAACACAAAGCAAGATTTTGCCTCTAAGAGGGACAACAATCACAATTTCAGGAAGTTATCCTGTGAATGTCCGTTTAACGAACATGTATCGGGTTTAGGAGCCAAAATAGCCTGAGAAAGTCCGTTAAACGGACATTGGTAACGCTGGGGGTATTTTTATACCTGAGAAGGTCCGTTGAATGGACATTATGTCTATCTCATGGACATAGGGGGTTCCCCAAACCCCTCCAAAGCTCCTCCATTGCTTCCTACATCCAATCTAACTTCATTTTCAATCATAATCTTCCCAAATTCAACTCTTCTAATGCCAAATCACTTCATAACCACTCAAACACCAAAATTATCTCATAAAACTCTCAAATCTCAATCCATTTGATTCATCAAAACCACAACTTCCTATCATTTATCATAGCTGTCACATACACACAACCTATGCAACATCACAACTTGTAATGAGCATATCTTTCCATTCCGATATCCAAAAATTGCATACTTTATAACGTTGGACAGCTATAAAGATGAACTACAACTTTCATGAAGGCAACTTTGGTTAATTCTACCTAGATCAATACAGTTTTTCCTTGAAAATCAGCATACACATTTTACCCTCATGAAAACTTGGAATTTATCCCAACTTCACTTCCTCTATTACAACATCATTC
>JANITX010000010.1:42633065-42644914 GCA_027564395.1 Erythroxylum ulei | reverse complement strand
GCTTAGGAAACACAATCCCATAACATTTCCAAGCTATCTAAACCAAAAACTCATCAAAAACTCAAAGATAAAAAAAATCATCTCTTACCTTATTTCTTCTCCAATTTCGGATTTCCTTAGCTTGGAAGGAAGCTTTCATGTTCTTCCTCATTTTTCCCTTTGAAAAGCATCAAAAACTCCCTTGGAATCTCAGAAAAATCGAAAACCCTCATACCTTTCTTCTTCTTTCTTCTTCTCTACCTCCACCGAAGCTTCTCTCTTCTCCTTTCTCTTTTCTTTCTTTTCTTCCCCTGTTTCTTTTCTTCCCAAGCCTCTACGCTCAAACTCAAAACCAAACTCAATCAAATCTAATCAAATTTATTTTTCTTTTAAAATTTAAAATGATGTAGTTTCGTATGAAAAATTCAAGTTTCAAAACAGATTGATTTTTTTCCAACCCCCAATCTTATCTCCCATGGCAATTCTGGCGAAAAATAGGATTCTGAAATTACCTGCAAAGACATGCTTTCACATCCCTAAAGCAAAAGAAGTAATATTCGTCTAATTTCGACCATAAGTAACTATTTCTCTTTTGTAATTGATTTATTAATCAACTACTAGTGCTTTAAAATACAAACATAAAATAGTTTTTTCTTTTAATTAGTAGGCTAACATCATTTTATATAAACAAGTTTTGTATGTGTCATTACAAGAAAACAGGACAATCTGCGATGTTTAAACTCAAAAAACGTTACAAAATATAATTTGCGACGTTTTAAAAAATGTCACCAAAAAATTCGCGAAATGTGTTACAGGCAGAAGGTTTCTGCGACGTTTTACATAAAACGTCACGGAAAACAGAAACATTCTGCAACGTTTTAAAAAATGTCACTGAAAGATTGGACATTCCGCGATGTTTTTAGAAAAATCACAGAAAGTCACATTCTGCGACGTTTTTAAGAAATGTCACAGAAAGCATTTCGTTATGTTTCTAAAAACGTCGCGGAAAGTCACTTTCCACGACGTTTTTGGAAACGTCGTGAAATGCTTTCTGTGACGTTTCTTAAAAACGTTGCAGATAACTATATTATTTTTTAATTATTATTTTTTCATTTTTCAAAAATCATTTTAATTTAATAATTTTTAATTTTAATAATTATTTTTTAAAATACAAATTTTTAAATCTTATTTGTTTAATAACTATTCAATTTTATTTATGAATTTTACTTATTTAATAATTCTTCAATTTTTTTAGTATATCATTAATTTTAGTAATTATTCATGTATCACAGGAATTTCATACCTGCAAATTGTGTATTATTTAATTGCAATTCGCAAACATGTCATAATACACTAATTAATATCAAAATACACTAATTACAATTCGCAAATATGTCATAACAAGAATTGGTCTCTGCTAGGCTTCTATACGGACTACCTAATGTTGATGCAATCTTCAAGAATTGTTGCAACCTTACGGAGCCAAATCTGTCTAAATGGTATAGAGAGGTTTTCCCATAAAACATCTTGTTGTTCTGGAGCCATTTCTGTCACCCACAATATAGGATTTGGTTTCTGAAGTATCCGTGTGGCAACAACAACAGTATAGCGGGTCTTCAAGAAAACAAAGACTGAAGGACACTCCTGAATCATAAGCAAGAGAAGTTCAAGAAAACAAGTAAAATTAATATCAATGTAGACTAGTCAAAAAAATGTAGGAAGCATTCAAGGGCCCATATTGAGAAACAGTTTCCGGTGGCCCATATTTTACATCCTTACACAGTAAAGCAGACCACAAGCAGCAGTTGACAATATGTATAATGCAAGACAATGGCTCCCAAGCCTGAGGAGATAAGAAATAGTTTAAAAAAACAGAAGGATTTGCTGTGGATATTACTATACTATCAGAAGGGCCAATGCTTTTCTGTATGAATATCACCTCTCAGATGACTAATACTAACACTCTCCATTAGTTTGATAACAATACTAATTACATTGAGCTGCTTCCTGAGTTGATCAAGATTTGCCGTGGATATTACTAAACCTAGACCAAAGAAGCATGCTGGATGTTGAATAGCAGAAGATGGTACCAGATCCATACGTCTTAGTTGTTATATGTCAATTCCCATTAATTAAAGTGAAGCTTCTATGGAGCAAAAATTTATCTCATATGTTATCAAAGTAACCTGATATTGGATAAAAAAAGTAATAGAAAGGTATGAAGATTACTTTAAAAAGAATTGTAAAATATATAAACATTTTATATGGCAAGAATCATATTTGAGTCTAACAATCTCTAAAAATAAATGAATTAAACAAGAAGTGATAAAAAGGAATGTTGAACAAACACCTCAAGGTCAGCATAGGTGTAGTTCCCCTTGTAATGGATCATAGACCAGCCCAACAAGAGAAGCTCATGTGGCGCACACCGAAGGAGCTTCCCGAATCTTCTTCATAGCTGGATATAACAAATCTGCAACAAACTAACAGAAGAATAAATTAGTTAAATGTTGCTGTCTATAAATACAAATGTACTGAAACAAACAGATCGATGAATGAATTAATTCTCGGTAGCAATGAGTCATTCTCACAAACACTTGGTCTCCCTTCTTCTGATCTTCTTCGTCTATTTCATCATCTTCTTCTTTTCTTCTTGAAATCTCACAAGAATGAGACAAATTCATCTGATGAGTATAACTTCATTAACCAAACAAAGCTGCTGATAAGGTTACATATACATCACATTTCTTATTTAGCAGAAACACACTGTCCACAGATACATATCACTCAATGAATACTCAGCAATAAATACTAAGAGAATAGGGACACACAGACAGAACATTTCACGAAAGGATGTTAACTTCAAATTTTGACTTAATAAGAGCAGATCTGAAAATTCATAACATAATAAGGAAAACTATATTCTCCAAAGTCACGCCAATAAGCAAGTCGATTAGTAAAGAAAACCCGTAATATATATCAACTTGGTGATAAGTACATAGTTACCAGAAATCGATTAAGTTGGAAAAGGAAAACACCATCTTAACTCAGAAACAGACAATGAGGCAAATCCTTGTCAACAACAAAGCAAGCGAAGAACAGTCTTCGGTTACTTAAGACACCAACAAACTAAGAGTATGTAACTGATGAAAGAACTTGACGCGTTTAGCAGCTCAAACACTCCAAAATTGAGAAATCAACAAACAAAGATGAGAATAATAAGGAAATAAACATTTACTACAGACTAGGCCACATTCCATAAAGATTAGGAAAATTAATCAAAAAGAACACAGAACATACTAGGAAGACTTTCAACAAGTTGAGCACTCGTAAACAAAATGGTAAACTCTCCAGAAAAAAGATTTAAATAAAGCAGAAAGGAGAATCGAAGATGAATAAAGGAAAAGCTTCTTGGGACATGGAGAAGAGATAAACGAACAACTTACAGAGAACCACTAAAGTGAGTGTGAAGCTTGAAAAGGAGAAAGGATTGAGAATTTAATGTGACTGTGGGAACTGATTCAATTGAAGCAGCGCCGAACGAAAGTGTCCCCACACTCACATTAAATTCTCAATCCTTTCTCCTTGTATGCATTGGCTTCATGGTATCAATTCAATGACAATTGCATTGTCGACCATTGATTCGTTTACAAGTAAAATTCCAGAAATATCAACAGGAAGAGGACAGACATTAAAATGCCATTTCAAATGTGGGTCTCCATTTGTAATTTTCTGAGTAAACAATAAAGGCAAGGATCCAGTTACCATGACAGATGATCTGAAATAACGTGAAAATCCAGTTCTAGATTTGGGAAATGCAAATCAAGTTACAACCAGGAATCAAGTAGTGACAAAGTTAAACATTTCGTTTAACCCTCTCAATTAGAAACAATCTGAAATAGTTACTCCCACATTACAACGAGAGGCACAAAATTACAAGAAATGATAAACAAAATTCCCAAGTACTTTAGAGTACCTCATCTTCATTGCCCCTCTATCGACAATTGAATACCCACCCTCAAAAAAACCTCCGCGAGCCTTCTCTCATATTCCTCGTCCTCGAACATATCCAAAATTTGCAACTCTGTAATGCCAAAAGACAGCTTTATTCAATACAAAACCTCTTCCAAGTTCCCTTTTTTGTTATGAAAAGGAAAAGTGGGTATTGAGTATAGAATTGAAAAAAATAAAAAATAACAATAAAATGTACAGGAAGAATAGCGGGATAAACACGCCCTTTTTATATTAAATCTATGTTTGTTCAATTGCCAAAGAAGGAATCAGAGCATGTCAAAGTACTATGTATATTATCTGTATCGGTACAAGGAATAATGAACTCAAGCACCCAAAGCAAGCACCCAACGCAAGAAGCACCCAACGCAAGCATAATTGATCGACGAGTCCATAGAAAACAGAGAAAGAGAGAGTTGCGCAAGCACCCAACGCAAGAAGCAAACGTTCCCTGAATTAAGACAAAAGGAGGATGGAAAGAGTTGACAGCATCGTCGAAAAAGTAAAGCGGGAAAGCAAAATCAAAAGAAGAAGGGACATTGGCTTGGCTTAAGTGAGAAGCCGAGATGAGCAACGCTGGTTTTAATTAAAACATATAAAACGTTGACGTTTTTGTTGTGGGACAGAATAGGTACAGACTTAGTGGGACAGATGATCTGAACCCACTCTTGAGGCGTTTTAAGATAAGGCAATTGTGTGTGATCGGTGATACTTTTCTTTTTGTTATTTGAAATGTCTATAACAGATAATTTTTAAATACGTATTAAATAAAATTTGGAGAATATAAGCTAAATAGAAAATACACTAAAACTTCAATTCATAGTACCTCCAAGTATGAAATCCAAAATGGGTATAACATAGCGTTTCCACTTGATAAGTTTACTAATGTTTTAAGGAACTTTTCGTTTGAGTAGACGTCATTGCCAATTACAACAACACTTCTAGATTTATGTAATTTTGTATTGAACCTTGTTTTGCTCTTCTTATGCAACTAAACTTGGTATTATACTAATTTTATTGTTGCATTAACTTAGGCAAATCTATGGTACTTTCCAAAAGAAAGAAAAAGAAGAGAGGCATCATCTACTTAGTATTACTGAACCCAAAATCAAACGCCTTGAGTCGTCCAGCGAATTCACAGTTGCTGATCTTTAATAGCAGCAAGACATAGCCAGTGGGGTCTCTTTATGACCAGAGTTTCAATTACAGCATTGTGGTCCCTTAAACCTACCTAATACTGATTAGATTGTATCTTTTAAATCGAAGTCAAACACACCAGGAAAAACAACCTGAAAAAGATCAGATACGCATTTCCTGTTAAGAAACAGAGCCACATGCAATAATCACTCCTGAAATTTTAAATTGCGTTTTGTAACTTAAAAATCAATTAAGATATTAGTTTTGTTCCCTTCCCTCAGACAGGTGGAAAGCAGCTTAAGCTTTATAAACCGCCATATAAGTTTAAAACCAATTCCAAGGAGTTTGGCATTGAAACAGAGCAATACCTGTGAACCGTTATGGCAACTGAGTTCAGGCATGTGATATTTCTATTGGTAAATGTGATTCTGTTGTCCGTATCCGGAGTATGTATGGCACGCTATACTTCAGCTGTGGGAGACCCTGGAATGAGAAGAGATGGTTTAAGAGTGGGATTTGAAGCTTGGAACTTTTGCAATGAAGTTGGTCAAGAAACTCCTGGAATGGGTAGCCCCAGAGCTGCAGATTGCTTTGATCTATCAAGTAAGAACAACCATCAAAGAAGAAAGCGAGATAGATAGACTACTAAAGAGTCCGTCTTTCTTCTTCAATATTTACTTTTGTTTGAGTACCTGTCAATGGACATGCTTCTTATCTATTATTATGTGATGCGATGTTCTAAATGGATGGCATTCTCTTTCATTTGTTACGTTCTAACATTCTTCAAAGAAAGATAAGTTATATAGGCTACATCTTTGTCATGCTGGCATAGATTCTGAGCTGAAACACAAGGTAACGGAAGCTGACAACAAGCTTGGAGCTGGCAAAAGATTCCCAGGTTTGGATCCAAGAGCTTTAAACAATCCAGATCTTTATGCTGTGCAGAAGGAGCATTATCTGGGTTCTTTATGTGAGGTTGCTGATAAACCAAAGCCATGGCAATTTTGGATGGTGATGCTTAAAAATGGAAACTACGATACACTGTCTGGTTTATGTCCTCAGAATGGAAAAAAGGTCCCACCTTTTAGTCCTAATTGGTTCCCTTGCTTTGGAGGTGGGTGTATGAATCAACCTATACTCAATCATCAACAAACTGAGCTTTTACGTGGTGATATATTGAAGGGAAGTTTTAAAGGTACTTACGATTTGGGAGCTGATATTGGAAGAGGGCTTTATGATATCTCTTTCTATGAGGTGACTTGGGAGAAAAAAGTTGGTAATGGGAGTTGGATCTTTACCCACAGGCTCAAGACTTCAAGGAAGTATCCTTGGTTAATGTTGTACCTCAGAGCTGACGCAACAAAAGGTTTCTCTGGAGGGTATCACTATGACGCCAGAGGAATGCTTAAAATCGTAAGTCATGAAGTCCCTGGATTGTCAGTTTTCTCTTTTGATTATCTATTCCAAACAGAATCTTGATAATTAAGTAATTAACCTATGACTTAATAGAGAAAGTGATGCATGATTCAATAGTTGTTGCTTCTCTTTTTGTTTGTTTAGGAAGTAAATAATTTTGTGATATCTCAAAGCAAGTTAGTGATTGGATAGTTAATTACGTCCCTGCTGTCTTTTCTTAAAACTTTTTTCTGGAGTAACTTATCGGCCGAAACAAACATCGACTAAACACTTTGTGCAGTGACTTGATAGGACTCTGTACAGGAGATGTCTGAGGAACTTTAATTTGATGATCTTGCGTGTGCTGAGTGTTTGTAATTTTCATCAATTCATGTATTATCTGAATGCAAGTTTACATCAGCGTACCTCTCAGAGGACAACTGAAAGCTATAAATCTTGAATCTGTATATAAAACTGACTCGTTCATGATCCGTCAGCTTCCAGAATCACCTGATTTTAAGGTCAGAATGACTTTGGATGTCATAAAAGGAGGAGGATCCAAAAGTCAGTTCTATTTGATAGATATTGGTAGCTGCTGGAAGAACAATGGTGCTCCTTGTGATGGAGATGTGCTTACTGATGTAACCAGATACAGCGAGATGATAATTAATCCTGAAACTCCATCTTGGTGCAGTGCCACAAGCTTAGGAAACTGCCCACCGTATCACATCACTCCAATCAATACAAAAATTTACAGAAACGATACAGTTCACTTCCCATATGGAGCTTATCATTACTATTGTGCTCCAGGCAATGCTCAGTTTTTGGAGCAACCTGTTAGCACTTGTGATCCTTACAGCAACCCTCAGGCACAGGAGTTAGTTCAGTTGTTGTCTCATCCAATTTGGCAAGAATATGGATATCCAACCAAACAAGGCGATGGTTGGGTCGGGGATCCCAGAACCTGGGAGCTTGATGTTGGGGAACTATCTAGTAGGCTATATTTCTATCAGGTCAGCTAATTCACCGAGCCTCTTATAAAAGGGCCTGTAGTATGAGGAGGATAGATTGTTTATACTTGATTACTTCTCCTCTTGCAGGATCCAGGCACCACTCCAGCTCGAAGAATTTGGACATCCATTGATATGGGTACTGAAATATTCGTTAGTGACAAGGATGAAGAAGCAGAGTGGACGCTTAGTGATTTTGATGTTATACTCACTCAGCTCAAATTCTAGTACTTTTCTTTCTCAGACTTCCTCAAACATATCACAAACCTGAAAAACAGGAAGAAAAAAGGTCGAGAGGAAACGATAGCCAGGGAGATTGAAATACAGAGGAAGGAACTTGCCAATAATCCCTCTAAGGGCAGGCGTCCTTATTTCAGAATTTTGTAGTCCAATTTCTTCTTATACAGCTCAATGACATGTTAAAGTTTTCATGCTGAAAACTGAAAGAACAGAACTTTACAACCAGATATTGCAAAGCAACAATACCATGAACTCTATTTTAAGGGAAACATTGCATTAGGCATGTTTTCTCTGATGACCACAGACTTGGCAGTCATAAAGAACAGATTATGCACCATCAGAAACCTGTTCAGAGATCAAATTATATCAGATACTCGAAACGCATAAAGGGTTCTGATTAAAATATTCACTACCCCTTAATTTTTTCAATACAGCCCACCTGACAATTTGGGAGTGCGTAGAGAGATAGAGTTAGTACTGAAAAACATTTTGTTTTTTTGTTAATCAGGCACGATACTATTCATAATTGAGAGTTACGTGTACTATAAGAAAAGTTGCAGTACACGTTATGTTCAAAAACATCCTAAAACTTCCCGATCAATGTACTTAAAGTATGTAGTACATTGATCGGGAAGTCCAAGGACTGATAGTACATGTGTACTATAAACCCTTTGCCGTTAGGAATATAAATAGACCATAGATAATATAAACCCCGCACCAGCAGAAAGCAGAAAGCTTTTGTCAGGAGTTGTAAAAAGAATTCGTTGTCAGGAGAAGCTGTGGAATGCGTGTTCATGGTTGATATTCTGGTGATAGGAATCGAAGATGGCAACGTTATGAAAGGTACGTTAAGGGAATATTTGGAGAGTTGTGGGGGAGAGAAGAGACTGATAAAGACGGGGAAGAGGCAGAGCATGGATGGAGCTCTTAGGCAGATATTTTTCTGCTTTGGTTCTACCCCTGCACTGCCTCTTCCCTGGCTCCTCCCGTCTCTTTTGCTTACCTTCTTTCCGTTTTTGTACTGTTTCGTGATATATTCACTACCGTTTGGGTCAAGAACATACATTTACTCTAACTTTTATACTAACATTTAATAACTGACATGGATTGATCAGAATTCTGTGGATTGTAGGTCTGTTAGAACCAAGTAAAATGTTTGTGACCCCGTTTCTGTTTTAGGCGCTGTTACTTTCATGTCCAAGTCTCTGAAGTCAATCAAGTTCATCTTTAAAAGTGAAGAAACGAACTTGGAGCCTTTATCTTGTCATGGAGGTGACCAGGATGGCATCCAAGAGAAGGTCCTAGCCCAGGTATAGCATTTCCACGGCCTAAATTTATGAATCAAGCAAGCAACTGAGACCATTCACTGGTGTTTATCAGTAAAATGGAGAAGAGGGAAATCCAAAATTCATCTGCTACAGAACGCACATGCCTAGCATTTTTTTCGCTGGTAGGAGCTTGAATGGGAACTTCAGCTTTTCTGCTCATATACTAAGAGCAGTGCATTGAGAGGTGGCTGTTCTCAGGAAATTTCTGATTTATTTTTCAGTACGTAAAAATCATATAAGCAAACCAGAAATGCTCATGCAAGCAAGACAGAGCAGAGAGAAAATAAAAACAGAGAAATCAGATCAAACGAATGAGCAGCAGACAAAACAAGCTTGAACTCTCGCACTCAACCGAGAGAAACTAGCGTATATTTATGATCATCATGCCAAAAAAGAGTTGTGCACAGTCCGATTAGAGCTTCTCCTCCAGTTAGTGCAAGGTCTAATTTTGACACATTCAATGCTCTGCAAATCATCCAAAAGAATTACATAATGTTTCCTAACATCCTCTGCACACTCCTTGCCACCAACCGAGGCAACAATCTCCCATCGATCTGGGTCTTCTTCATCATCAACCGCAAGAGCCATCTCAAACTACTTGTTCTCTTCCCAGCGCCATCGTCACAAAAATCATCCATGTCAACAACACCAGTGATCAGGGAAAGAAAAAAAAAACTATTGAATATTAGATTACAATAGTCACCAAGCAAGTGTAAGAATCTTTTCCAGCCAGTTGTTTGATTCTCTTGACTAATTCTTCCCAAGTTTTGGGGGCTGTGTGAGATATGTTTGTTAATGAACTGCACAAATCTTCTTTTTGTTTGGCGTTGCTTTTTTCAGATCGTGTAAACAAAGAGATAATTAGGTACAAAATCCCTTTATCTTGTGGACAAAATCCGGAAACCAATAATCAGATGGGGACAAAACTGAATATTTTATCAACCATCTCTTGCATGAACCAGAATCTTATTGGACTCCAGGATATGCACCATGACGTTGAGCACTGCTTATGGTCTAACAAGATTTTCATCATTTTTGGATTGCCTTTGTTTCAACTTTCAATAGTTTTTAGAGCTTTTAGAGCGGCGTGAGATTTCCAGATTTGAGAAGGTTTCTTATCCGGGGGCAGCAAGACGACAGTGGCGCGAGGGAAGCGACCCAACGACCCAGCTTAAACTCCAGATCTAAACCACCTTCACGGTGGCTGAGGCTTCAGCCTCACTGGAGAGTCTCCCCCAGATTGGTCAGACGGCCATGGAAAAGGGGGAAAGCTCCCTCTCTACAACAGACTTTCCAGCTCTCTCTAGAGACGAGTTATATGGTTCTTCGGCTGGGAAAAAGCTCGACAAGCTTGTTGAGATAAGGCAAAACTCAGGAACCTCCCGAAATGAGGGTTCTCGGAGAGATAAAGTCATGCGTCCAACACAACACAAAATGTTCCGAAGGGTGGTGTGTTGTCAACCCAATTGAGTGTCTCCAAGCAGGGGCCAAAGCTTGGTCATCGGCACTAATAGGATTCTCCTGGTTCAAACGCCCGGCCTTCCGGGCGATAAATGCTCGGGCAAAGGTCAAATGGGATAAAAAAGGTTTATAAAAGGTAATGTTGCGGGAGGATAGTACGTGGTTTTTTAAATTGTCTGGTGAGTGTAGTTTGAATGAGATTGTAGGACAGAGTCTCTGGCATTTTGGGGTCTAACCTCTGTTTTTGTAGAAGTGGAGATCAGGTACTATAATGGATATGGGCAGGTTGAGGTTATTCTCATGTGGGTGAACTTCTATAATCTCCCGATGGAGCATTGGACAATGGCTGGGATAAGTTACTTAGCAAGTTCATCGGGGGAAGCGGGTTTGTACGGACTCACATACAGCTTCTACGGAGAGGATAGGTTATGCGAAATTGTGCATCGAAATACCGAAGACTTCTTCACTTCCGGACGAAACAAGATCTTCTGTCTAGTTTTATAGTATGTGTCCAGTGAATCTCAGCCATTAATTTATGCAGGTTTCACGTTTATTTATGTAGAGCTCACGCGGAACCCGCATAAATAAATGGCTGAGATTCACTGGACACGATAAAACACCATAAAACTGGACAGAGGATCTGGACTCCTTCCGGACAGCCTACCTATTCTATAGCTAGGAGAAAATGGGACTTCGGCCTGTTTGGTACATCCGAATAGAATGGCTATTCCTAACTTATTCCTAAACCTATGTTTAGTTAAAAAGAGAGCCGGTAACAATTAAACTTGGGTAAAAGCTCACCCCAACTTATCTTTAACCAATCGACGAATAGCTCAACTGATCTGAAGACTGACTTTGTCCTCTCATCATTTCCAGCCTCCGAAAGTTCTTCTTCTTCTTCTTCTTCTTCGACGTTGGCACATCATCGGAGCCTCCTCTTATCCTATCACGTTCAAGCCTCCGAAATCTTTCACTTCTTCAACGTACGCTATTCTTTTCTCCACTTCGTGATTCCAAATCTACCATTCTCCAGTTCGTAAAAGAATTCTGTTCCTTCTATCTTTGTCTCTTTTTTCTGGGTACCTTTAACTCCTTTTATCTGGGTTTTCTGCGTATGAAATTTTGATTTTTGGGATTGTGATTGCAGAAGGGTTGCTCCCTTGGGTGGAAGTGTCCCAGGCGTTTCTTGTTTACGTAATCTTAACACTCGTTGTAAATAACTTTGCTACTACTTCACTACGACCTGTTCCATTAAATTTTCCATCTCCTACGTTAGATTGTTCATATT
>JANITX010000010.1:42616570-42632965 GCA_027564395.1 Erythroxylum ulei | reverse complement strand
AGTAATTAAAGGAAACGAATAAGTAAATAAATCCATAATAACAATAATAATAAAAAAAATGAACGGGGCCCAACAGTAATAATAATAATAATAACAACAATAACAACAATAATAATAATAACAACAATAATAATAATAACAACAACAACAACAACAACAACAACAATAAAGTTATTAATAATAAAGTTAATAATAATAATAAGGTTAACAATAATAATAATAATAATAAAGTTAATAATAATAATAATAATAACAACAACAACAACAATAATAATAATAAGGATATTTTGTTTTTTTTATTACTTATCCCTTTCTTATTCTAAGTTTATACTTTCAAACTAAACACTAGAATAGAAATTTTTTATCTATTCTATTCCTTGAATCAAACAAAATAATACTCATTCTTTTATATTCCTCGTCTTTTCTATTCTTAAGAATAACTATTCTATTTCCTATCTATTCTATTCCAGTGTACCAAACAGGCTACAGAAAGAGCAGAAATCTGAATCAGCTACCCATGAGAGCATAACACCGCATATAGGAAATGAATTCCTACGAGTAGATCATTTAAAACAAGGTAGTATGGCGAGCTCACTAATTTTGCCAACTTAGGTACCCCTGTGAAGTTTGTGAGAATTGAGGAAATTGTGAAAAAAGGGATGGAAGAAATCCAACCTTCTGAAGTTATGAAACCATACGGTGACAGACAATACGATTCAAAGACAACTCAATTGGGAGGAAGGGAATATCTTGCGAACTAGAAATAATACATCCTAGCTGAAAGAGAGTAGTCAAATGGAATATCTTAGGTAAAGTAAGGAGACAGATAAGCCTGATGTTAAAAAACCAGCTGAGGAAGGAAAGGACACTGATGGGCAGGTAGGAACTGAACAATGGAGAGTATGTGTAATTGAAGCAAGTCAGGAGGAAGGAAAGTCAACTCTTGACAATTACAAGGTAGACAATGTGGAAAATTTAGAAAGTAATGCGAATGATTTCACCTCTTTATGTCTGGAGCATTGTCACAAAGATTAGGCTAACATAGTGACTCTAGTTACAACTGTTGAGCAAACAGAAAATTAAGGGATAAGGGATATCGAACAAATAGAGGACAGTAATACCCCCTCTACTAATGTCCCGAACATTTCTAGTGATTTTTGCATGCAATCCAAATCTGTAAGGAAGAGAAAACAAAATTTCAAATACCAGGAATAGTAAATAAGGTCTCTCATGAAGATGATGTTTTTGCCTATAATTGTTCATTGGTATCGATTATATAGACAGCCACTTTATCTTCCTTAAGAAGTCTTTTGTTCTTTAATTATATTGCAATATAATGGTAGAGTTAAAGTCGTTGTAACATTGATTTAGTTTTAACTATAATTTAAATTTTTTATTTTTCAAAAAAAAATCATCATTTTTTAAAGTGTGATCTTATAGGGACATTGTAAATTATAAATAGGAAATGGAAGGAAACTTCCGTCAAATGAAATGAATAATCACAAATTAACCAGTGGATCCTTCTTACTTCTTGAAGATCAAGATAGGCAAAGATTGAAGCTGGTTGTTTGTAGAAAGCAGCTTAACACTGAGAACCCATTTGAAACCTCCTGCTGTTCTAAGTCTTATCGTACAGTTCAGTGTCAGTTTTGGTGGTTTTCGGATCTGCAGTTTAATTTAGGTGGTTGAAACAGTTAACTAAATATTGAACGGCACAATAGAAATGTAGACTAGCAATGATTCAGTGAACGAGCATCCACGTAGACCTCATGGTGAAATCGCCCTAATCGTATGATGAAGGATAGGATGGCGTGGGAATAACTTTTCCTTGCAAAAAATTACCCAAAAAAAAAAAACATTCCAACGTCGTTGGACCGAATTATGCAAAACAGGTACGAAGTTGGTGTAAGGAGGAACGACAACAACGAAAGTACAAATTAATTTCGTATATTGAAAAAAAATGAAAAGAAACTTGTTTGATTTGATTATTTGATATAAATATTATTAGCGGATATTTATTACGATGTGTTGATAAAATAAAACATTTGAAGCATTATTTATACTTAAAACAAATTAATAAGGAGAAGAGATTCTGAGGAGGAAAGTAGACGAAGCTATGAGGAGAAATTCGAGCAGAAGAGACGCAGGGCGATGAAGCGACGCTTCCCTCCTAATTCCCGCCTCAGAACTTCCAGGTAATTCGATACCTTTTTAATATATTCTTCGAAAAAACCTTCTTTTCTTGATTTAACTATGCAATCGAACCCAACCCATTTATCTTTCCTGTGGAATCTGATGGTTCCAAAGCTCCTCGGTTATATGCCTAATGTCAGTGATCGGCTCCGCTATGTGGCATAAGCTCAATCTATTTTGGGGCCAAAGTTCAGGGTTCTACTTGGATTCTTAACAACTCTTCTTCTTTCTTTATTTCTTGATCATCTTGTCTAATTAGCTGCTTAAAGCTTTGTTCTTTTCACTCTTACTATTCTGCAACTTGTAATGCTTGTTGTTTCCGGAAAAGCTAGCTTCTTTTCCTCTCTTTTTCTTCTTTAGATTCTAAACTCAAATGGGTATTGCAGATTAAAGCTTAATGAAAAGGAAATTATTACAATGTCATCCTTTTCCTTACCCATGGAAATGCTCACGCCGGGAGCCATTTCAAGCTGGTTAAGTTCAGGAGTTTCTTGTTTGCATTTTCATGTTTCTCCACGTTTCGATGCCAACCTTGTAGTTCATTTCCTGTCATTTAATGTCTCCTAGTTAACTCCTTTATGACATAGTCTTTCAAAGAAGGATCCGAACATGAATGGACTCCACTTATCACATAAAAGATAAATGCAGTTATGTTGTCTACGTGGAGCAGTACATTGCCTATTGGCCATGTTTCTTTTTTCCGAGACCAGCTGTTAAACTAGGGTTTAGATCCTCTGTACCCAATGCCCTGTTCCAACCCCGATCTGTGCCAAAAACGACGTCTTTTTATATCTGTTAACACCCAAAACTGTCACGTCATTTTTTTATTTTCTTGGTGCTCTGTTTGTCTGACATCATGATTCATTTATCTACAGATCTCAGAAGCTTATAATTTCCTGCTTCCAGGTAATTCTCCTTTTACGTTAGATAAAGACTTTGCATCAAAGGATCATGTTTCTCAAACTCCCCTAATGGACTACTTATTAGATGACTTGCAATTTGGACTCAACATTTGCATGCTGTGATGACTTGCAATTTTAATAGGTTGTTGTTGTTGTATTTGTATGCTTTGACTTTTGGACTTTTAGTTTTAGATGTAGTTTCACGTCAAACATGTAATTTCCAATGGTTTGATAAGCACTTTGAGATCACTATGCGTTGGTGAATTTGTTGAACTAGTTTTCCTCATTCTTCTTTTCTGGTTTCAGTTCCCTATGCACTAATCACTGTAACTGTGACATTTTAATTTTTAGCTCAGCATTAACTTAGCATCAGATCCAATGTCTTCAAGGAAGAATCATTTTGTAAACCAGGTTAACTACAGAGCTTCTGGAGGAGAAGGATTTGTGTTGTGTAGAAAAGGTTAATTATGTAGTTATGGTTATTTCCTCATGTCTTGTGTTTGCCTTCTTAGTACCATTACCTTTACTTGCTCTATATTATCTATTGTCAGGTTGCTTTTAGGTGTTTCCACTGCATATAAATCTTTACTGATGTTATCATTTCCACCAACATGAAATCCGAGGCCTATGAAGTCGCTGCAGTCTTGTTGGTTGCCAAATAATAGAAAAGATGGCTCCTCTTCGGTCAGCAGGATATGTTGACCCTGGATGGGATCATGGCACTGCTCAAGATGAAAGGAAAAAGAAGGTCAAGTGCAATTACTGTGGCAAAATTGTAAGTGGCGGGATATTTAGGTTGAAGCAACATTTGGCTAGAGTGTCTGGTGAAGTTACTCATTGTGATAAGGTTCCAGAAGAGGTATGTTTCAATATGAAAAAGAACCTGGAAGGATGTCGTTCTAGTCGAAAACGAAGGCAATCCGAATATGAAGAAGCATCCTTAGCTTTCCACTCAAACAATTATAATGACATGGAAGATGTTCCTGATAGTTATAAACAGAAGGGCAAGAAAGTAATTATTGATAAGAACTTGGTTATGAGATTTGCTCCTCTTCGATCATTAGGATATTTGGACCCTGGCTGGGAACATTGTGTTGCTCAAGATCAAAAGAAGAAAAAGGTGAAATGCAATTATTGTGAAAAGATAATTAGTGGGGGTATCAACCGGTTTAAGCAACATCTGGCAAGGATCCCTGGAGAAGTTGCTTACTGTGATAAGGCTCCTGAGGAAGTGTATCTTAAAATCAAGGAGAATATGAAATGGCATCGAACAGGTCGTCGAAACCGGAAGCCTGACGCCAAGGAGATATCTGCTTTCTACACTCTTTCAGATAATGAGTATGAAGAAGAAGAGCATGAGGGAGGGCTGCTGCAATGTTCAAGCAGGGATCTGCTCATGATTGAGGATAAAATTTCAGATAACGACGTTAGAAATAACAGGTGCAGATCTCCTGGTAGTAGTGGTAATGGTAGTGAACCACTTTTGAAGAAATCAAGATTGGATTCTGTCTTCTTGAAATCACTTAAAAACCAGACATCATCACATTATAAGCATGTGAAAACAAAGATGGTTGCGGAGAAAAAGTGTAGGAAGGAAGTTGTAACTGCTATTTGTAAATTCTTTTATTATGCAGGCATCCCTTCAGGTGCAGCCAATTCTCCTTATTTCCACAAAATGCTGGAGTTAGTTGGACAGTATGGACAAGGCCTGCAAGGTTTGTCTACCCATTTAATATCTGGTCGGTTTCTTCAGGATGAGATCAACACGACCAAAGAGTTTTTAGCTGAATTAAGGACGTCTTGGTCAATTTCTGGGTGTTCTATTATGGCTGATATTTGGAGTGATATTGAAGGTAGGACATTGGTGAACTTCCTGGTCTCTTGTCCTCGGGGTGTATGTTTTTTTTCTTCAGTTGATGCTACTGATATCATCGAAGATGCTGGAAATCTTTTTGAGATGTTGGACAAAATGGTTGAAGAAATAGGCGAGCAAAATGTGGTTCAAGTATGAAACTCATTCTTTTTCCTGTTGCTTCGTTTCTGCTGTGTAATGAATTGAATTTACTTTTATTGATTTCCTAAAAATGTTATCTTCTTACTTCTACTAAAAGGTAATCACCAAAAACACAGCCAGCTGGAAGACTGCTGGGAAGATGCTTGAAGAAAAAAGGCGCCATTTATTTTGGACACCATGTGCTGTGCACTGTATAGATCAAATGCTTGAGGAGTTTTTGAACATAAAATGGATAGGAGAATGCATCATCAAAGCTAAAAAAGTTACAAGGTTTATATATAACAATACATGGTTGCTGAATTTTATGAAAAAAGAGTTTACAAGAGGACAAGAACTTCTGAGGCCTGCTGTTTCCAAATTTGGCACTACTTACTTCACTTTACAGAGTTTGTTGCATCATGGCATTGACCTAAAGAGAATGTTTCTGTCAAATAAATGGGTTTCTTCCCCATTTGCAAAGTCTGACGAGGCCAAGGAAGTCGAAAAACTTCTCTCCAATGCGTCATTTTGGAAGAAATTGCAGTGTGTTAGAAAATCACTGGAGCCAATCGCACACGTTCTTCAAAAGATAGATAGCAGTGAAAGCCAGTCAATGCCATTTATGTATAATGACATGTGCAGAGCTAAGATTAAAATTAAAACCATTCATGGGGATGATACACAAAAGTATGGACCTCTGTGGAATGTGATAGACAATAACTGGAACTCATTGTTCCACCATCCGCTGTATGTAGCAGCTTACTTTCTCAACCCATCATATCGTTACCGTCCTGATTTTGTTTTGGTATGAAAAATTGATCTACCGTTCTAGTTGTTAAATACCTTCAGTTTTTTTGGTTTAATTATATTTAGTTTCACTGTTCTTAGCATCCCGAGGTTATTCGTGGATTGAATGAATGCATAGTCCGATTGGAAGCTGATAATGCAAAGAGAATTTCAGCATCCACGCAGGTAATATATTCTTACACTTTTCTTGTGTCGTGTTCCATTTATAATAAGGCTAGAACTAGTTATATTTGGTTGATGATTCAAACTTAGCCTGCCTATTCAGCTACTGAATTTGCATAAAAACCAGCCAAAAGAGTTTTGTTAATTTTAAGTGGTTACCACATTACTGGATATCTAGTTTAATAATCTTGTCGTGTGATCAGATTCCTGAATTTGTATCTGCTAAAGCTGATTTTGGAACTGATTTGGCAATAAGTACCAGAATGGAGCTTGATCCAGGTAATCAACTGAGTATCTAGTGTACACAGGATTTAAATGTAATTATTTAGTGATATGAAAATTGAGAAAAGATGCGTACATGTGCTACCATTACTCTTATTAGCTGCATGGTGGCAACAACATGGAATAAGTTGCTTAGAGCTTCAAAGAATTGCTATACGCATACTGAGCCAGACATGTTCATCTCTTGGTTGCGAACATACCTGGAGCACCTATGACCAAGTCCATAGCAGAAGGCATAATTGTCTGTCTCGGAAAAGATGGAATGAGCTTGCATATGTTCACTACAATTTGCGATTACGTGAGAGCCAGATAGGAGGAAAGCCTTGTGATTTGATATCATCTGAAAGTTTCGTGTACGAGAGCATACTGGATGATTGGCTTGTGGAGAAACAGAAACAGTCCTTGCAAGAAGATGAGGTACTGGATTTTAATCAAGTTTTTATATCTTGTGCAAAAGGGTTCTGCATAAAGTTGTTGGGAAACTTATTAAACTACTGAGTTGTAAATGTTGTTTCAGGATATGCTTGACAGCAAAATGGAACAACTATATGCAGATGAAATGGATGAGAATGAACATGAAGTAAACAGACCTGCAGAAATGGTATCATTGGCTGATGTGGGTGAACCTTTTGAGGGCAGCTCTGCAGCTGGAGGAGTTACCACTGATGATGATGGTTTTGACTTTCTTGATGATGATTTGACAGAATAAGTTGTGTCTCATAAACCCTAGTGAGAAATGAGATGTGAATGAACTGATGTTACAAAGTAATTAGTATCAATGAGCGATTCCATATGATAATTTATTGTGCAAAACAGTTGTAAAGTAGTCTTATAAATCATAACAAAATCGCAATTCCAGCTTTTCTTCAATTAAGTTAACCACTGTTGCTTCATGGACTTCCATAATCACTTTCTCGTTTATCTTCCCATTTTTTCCCATCTGCTTGGTTCAGAATGTTGATATCTCATGGTCTTTTCGTAATTGTCAGTGCATATTGCATCTACAGTATGTTGTATGTTCTTATATTTAGCCTCTCATTACTTATGTAGACATGCTCATAACTCGGTCTCTTAGAAGCAGAAAGGTATGTAAGATACCTTCGTTAAGTATTCGATTAGATGTTTAGAGATGATTACAGAAATATGGGGCTACCAGTCGCTTTGTATGCAACCCTGAGAGTGAGCTCAGACTGATGACATGCAATTAGAAATGTTATAATTTGGATGAGTTTTCAGTTACTTCGTTGCTATAAGGTTTCAACCTACAAACATCTTGTTGCAACTTTACGAGTTGATTCATTGTACTCGTGAAGCCGCGTTCATAGCACGTTTTATATCAATTTGAATATTATATTACCTCATTCACTGAGTTACTGTGTCTGCCTAAATCCAGGCTTCAATTCAGTACATGTTACATATTTTCGAAGATCTCTCAATGCCTCAAAATAGCTGGCAAGGAAGCATTTCCAAAGTTTGGCTAAAACTGTAAAACTCATTGAGGAAATTCCCATTTGCTTGAGTGGATTCCGAGACCAAATAAGTAAATTTTGCAAAGTACTTGGCTGATATAGAAGTAAAAGATGAAATATAAGATCAGAACGCTTACTCCTTAGTCCTTCCTAGGCTATGGCTGCCTAAGTCTAAACATATCTATTACGGAGGCATGGAAGCATTGTAACTGCAGATTTAACAATGGCAGTAGGTGAGATTGCCAAGTAATTATGACGTCCAAATAACTATAAACAAAAGGGAGGGGAAGGAAGATGGAGAGTAAATTAGACTTGGCTACAAAAGACATTTTGAGAGCGTCATCATCTTAAAAGGGAAATTTATCTGCCCATTCAACATTTAGTAAAGTGCGCAGTGAACTTCACGCCGAAAAGAGAAACAGTAAATTGTTGTCTATGGATAGAAAAAACAGCAGAGGAAGACAAGGAGCCAAGAACTGAACAAATGGAAAAAGAAGCATACATCTCATGTTCCTAGTACAAGTTTTTGAACATAGAAAATCTTAGAACAAATGGAAAAAGAAGCATAAATCTCATGTTCCTAGTACAAGTTTTTGAACATAGAAAATCTTAGAACAAATGGAAAATGAAGCATACATCTCATGTTCCTAGTACAAGTTTTTGAACATAGAAAATCTTAGAACAAATGGAAAATGAAGCATAAATCTCATGTTCCTAGTACAAGTTTTTGAACATAGAAAATCTTACTGCAGTTATCAGTACAATTTATCTAAGGGTGGAAGCTCATGTTTTTAGTAACATGTTCCTCCTAACATTGATATATATGACCAAGACCTCAAACATACCTGGAAAGCTTCAATATCGTCCGTAGTCACTTCAATATTTAACTTTTCCCCTTGTTCTTCGAGCAAACCACCATGCCTAATTCTTGGAAACACCGACCAAAGGAACCAACAAGCCTCATTTTAAACAGTTGGCATGATGTTTCAAATGAAGTATCTAATTTCATAAACTCCAAATTATGCTGCCTGCAAAGCCGATTCATAGACATGCTCAACCCAGACAGTAATTGATTCCCAGTGTCCTACACACCTTCTTTATCCAACACTTACCCATGGTAACTCTTTCAGCAAAATATTTGGCTTAGTTTCTATCACGCATCATCGAGTTAGAGTCATCACGGTTACCAGATGGTTTTGTTGGTCAAAGACCTTGATAATCTAACGGTGCTTAAAGCATTGGCTTGCTTAGCAACAATAAATCCGTAACACCAGAGAATTTGTTAATGGTTGATGCATGTCTTACCATAAGGCACCCTCTACCACAGACGCAACTCCCATCCTATCCACCCAGAAAAGAAAAACACATACCTAATTACTAAAGTCACAAGTATTTATTGTAGTCCATTATATTTTCAACTTTTAAGATGACTAGTGTAGTTCTCGTAGCTGGTCAAATTCCTCAAATATTTTCCAAACCCATGTCCCACCAACATACTCACAATTATTGACCCTAGCCAGGCCAATTTTTCTATACCAGCATAGTCTGTGATCAAATAGCAGAACCAGAACCTGCTTCTGTATTACTTTCTTGTACGGTAATAGCAATAGGCTGCCATCCTGAATGATGATGAATAATCCATTTCTTTAAAGAAATTATCATATTTAAAATCTGAAGTACATCACCCAAAGCAAGGTATTCCAGGCAAGCCTTTTTCAAAACCAGTGCTGCTTCATATCTGTACAACAGTGACATACCACACAAATGGTCTCTAATCACATTTTACAATATGATGATTCAAAGTTGCAAGCAATATAAACAAAAATATTTACCTGCAATTGGAGGTCATCATGGCAGATCGTCCAGCTGATGAAGTTAGAAACTTGCGTATTTCGTCCCAAGTTGTTCTTGGGTACTGGTTAGGATTACCACCAATAGGATTCACACACTTCCATAGCTTTTCATTTTTACTGACAAACAATTGTAGTGCACCCAAATTTTGCTTCACTACCATATTCTTGTCAATTGCACAGTCCAAAGCCTTCCGTACATCAATATTGTGATGTTTTTGATCTCCAAATCGAATACAATCAGTAATGTTTGCTTCAGTTGGCATAATTTTTTCAACTTTCAAGGTGTTCAGGGCAAGTAGAATAATTCCAATAAGGCCTTGCTCATAGACTGAAGGCGACTGGTGTCCTTGAGCTCCCCAAATACCATTACTACTAGTAGTACTAGTTACCATTTGGGAGGATAAAGTGTTTGGAAGTCCAGGAGCAATGGGACGCCTATTGTTTGTTGGGCTACTGTTTATGGTATGTTCTTTATGTGGACCAAAGGTCGCAGGATTTGGATACTCAGAGGAACCTGCTTTGAAATCTTTTACAGTTTGTCCCTGGTTATTAGGAACATCTTTCATATAACCGGAATATTCAGACATACTTAGCTTAGAAATATCAGGCACATTTGTCAAAGGGGCCGAGGAAAATCCAAGTTCATTAGGTCTAGGACGATAACCATAATTTTGATGAGAATTGGGAGTTGATGTAAAATCAGCTGCAAAGGGCTGTTGTTGTATGGAGAGGATATTAGGCCTCAATGGCTGCATAAATCCATTCTGAGAAGAACAAGAAATATCTTGTGGAAACCTAGCTGTAGGGTCAACACCTCCAAAAAACTCATGAGGGGCTTTCTTAAACTGCTTTCCTTGTGTATATTCATGTTGACTTGAGTTATCATAGCTCTTAATTTCTTGTATCCCAAACGAGCCACTCAAGGGTCTTGAAAGACGGCTACCATATTTCCCTTTGTTTCTCATATCACCAACCTTTCCAGCAGGAGATGAATTCAGATTTCCTACGGCAAAGCCTTCAGAACTGAAAACCGGTGGATGAACAAATTGACTAGATTCAGAATTCCTACTTTGTGAAGTAACAGAAGCAAGTTGCAACGATTCAGTACTTGTAAGTGGAGCTCCCCCGGCAGATAAGCTAGTCCAAAGCCACACACTCCTTGCAGCAGCAATGAGTGGTGCAGAAGCTTTAAGTGGCTGTGCCAAAAGTATATTATACCTCCGCATACGTAGTTGATGTAAAGCATTAGAAAAATCTCGGTCACCGGAAATAAGCAAATAGTTCGCCGGTGCAGGGTTGTCCACTGCCCAGAATAGCATATCTACTAGAATTTTCTTGTCACTCGCATCTTTAACACCTGCTCACCAATCATAACTTACAAAGTCATCAATCAGGACTCTTTTCTTATCCAAATATCAACCTATACATTAACCAACGAGAATATAAACACAATAAAACCTCCAAAAGATCAACAAATACAGTTTAATCCAGAAAATAATCAGATCAAGAAATAGAGAACCAGATCACATTCCAGAAAAGAAATACAGTTCATGCAGTAACCCCAAACCCTAGAAATGATCAAAACTCATAACGAAAATCAGCAATACACTATAACCAAAACAAACACAAAAAGTACCGGCTGGGACGTGATTAAGTGCGATGCCGGTGCTAGAGAGCGCTCGCTGGACCGGCTCCGGAATACGGTTAGTGTCCCCGTAGGCGGAGATGGAGACGGGGCCACAATAGTTCATTTTGGCCAAAGCGGAGCTTATATTCTGGGCGATTGTGTGGGGATCGCACACTTTAGGCACTTGGCAGTTCTCTATATCCCACCAAACCGAAGTCTTCGCCGAAACGTACTGCGGCTCCGCCACCGCAGTGGTTGCTGTGGTCCCTCCGTTCACATCTCCGACCATGGTTACACTTTCGACAGTTAACGAGACACAATTAGCATCAATGGGCGAATAACGTCAATTCGCATCTATGTTCGAATAACTTGGTTTGTCCAACCTTCTTTACTTTCGTCCTTCTCAGTCGGTGCAAGTCTTCAAGTGACTCGTCTACTGGAGCTAGTTGGGATAGACTTTTACAGTTTTGCCCCCAGCGTACCGAAAGATCCAAAGGTCAAGTGATTTGATAATAAGAAAATTAGGCATTAAGAAAATAAGGATGGTCCACAATTTAGGTGATCAAAATTGGAAATTATGACTGCCGGTCCAAGTCGTTCACTTATTGTCCAACTTTAAAAAATACAAACTAACGAAACTACTAGCTGAGAGGTTTGGACATAAAAGAAGGTAGTACACTTGGAGCAGCATATTTTTGGTGATAGAGGAATGCGTTTAAAGTTTGCGGATTCGATCCTTAGCTTCTAATTCAAGCAGTTACTTCAGATGGAAGGAATCTGAATGAAAAACAGCATCACTGTTATAAGCCATTGATTGCCTTGTGAACTGTAATTTGAGATTGCGTCAGTCCAGAAACTGGGAAAATGCATTACGCCAGAAATATAGAGAAAAGGTACAACTTTTTATATGCGATTTATAGGCTCACACATTATGAACAAATCAATACAAAGCAGAAGATTGATGAACTGTGAACAAATCAATACCACTACCTTCGATTTACATCCCTTAGGCTTTCATTTGTGTGTGAATGACGGGGGAGATCGCTATTGTTACATAGACTATGCAACCAACTTCAAGTTTGCTCACAAAATGTGCCAAAGATTAAGTACAATAGTTAAACTACCGCGATTTAACTCAACCTTCTCAAATCTCTCATGTTTAAAGTGTTTCTCACAAAAGCAAAATAAACTCACGAAATTCACTAAGCCAACAAAATAAAATGGATAGCAATAAACCTTACGACAAAATGTCAACCTTTATATTACTCATCATATATAAAGTTGGCATTTTGTTGTAAGGTTGTGTGCATCTTTCTCTTCTTATTTGTGGGTGGTTCATAGTTGAGAACTTTAATTCACACCCCATCATGTTACAGAGAGGCGCCTAAAATCAGTCAATAAATCAGACGTCTCGGTCACTTACCATGTCCTCCGCTTCAAATGCTTAACCACATTTTTGTAGAAATGCTCCGCAGCAATATCCGAGGGACACAAAGCTGGAGTTGGTGCAAAGACCGCATATTTGGAGAACCTATCAACTACCATTATAATTGAAGTCATGTCATCTACCTTTGGGAACCCACCGATGAAGTCCATCTAAATCAACATCCATGATTTTTCGGGAATTGGCAAGGGCTGCAACAAACATGTCTCCTTCTTCCTTTCAGGTTTATCCGATTGACAAGCAAAGCAAGTTTTGACATATACCTGCATGTCGTTCTGCATCTTTGGCCAATAGTAAGATCGAGAAAGGAGCGTTAATATCTGTTCAACTCCGGAGTGACCAACCCACTATGAATCGTACGTCTCTTTCATTAATTGTTTATGCAAGGCACCAAAACTTGGCAAGTACAATTGATTATTCTTCGTCAAGAGCAACCCCTCAATATCAGGCCAAAATCGTCGTACAACACCTTTCTTTACTTGTTTCACAATTCGGCCATAAATGTTGTCCAGTAGAATTGCTAGTTTAATTTGCTCCAACATATCCGATTCCACTCAAGTGGTCACATACAAAGCTGCAAAGACTTCCTTTCTAATCAATGCATCCACCACATTGGTATTCCTCCTCAGTTTGTGCTCACGTACAAAGTCACATTCAGCAAGAAACTCTTGCCACCGGTCTTGCTTTGTAGATAAATTCTTTTGGGTCCTGAAAAAGATATTAGCAACTTTATCCGTGCGAACCACAAACTTGGTACCCAATAAGTAAACTCACCAAGCTTCAAGGCAATATACTACTGCCAGCATCTCCTTCTCGCTTGTCGAGTATCATTACTCAGCACCATTAAGCTTGCGATTTTCAAATGCCACCGGATATCTTTCTTGTACCAAGACTCCGCCAATAGCTTTGTTTAAAGCATCTGTGTGCACCTCGAAAGGGAGATTGAAGTTGGTAACTTCAACACAGGTTCAATTGAAATAACAGCCTTCAATTTTGCAAAGGCTTCTTGACATGCTTCCGACCAACACCACTCTTGTTTCTTCTTTAATAAGTCGATCAAGGGTACTGCCTTCTTCGAGTACCCCACAATAAATTGGCGATAGTAGTTTGTCAAGTCAAGAAAGTGCCTAAGTTCCTTCACCATCTTTGGAACCTGCCAATCAACAATAGCTTATACCTTTTTCGGATTCATTCACACTTGGCCCTTGCTCACCAAGTGTCCTAAAAACTTTATTTCTAGTTGTGCAAATTCGCACTTCTCCATCTTTACGAAAAGTTTATGTTGTCGTAACCGTTCAAACACCTTCCTTAAGTGCTGTATATGCTCTACCATATTAGTGATATAGACCAAAATATCGTCTAAAAAGACCATAAAAAAATTGCCCAAAAATTCATACAACACGTCATTTATCAAGTTGCAAATAATAGCAGAAGCATTAGTCAAGCCAAATGGCATAACTGAAAATTCATACGAGTCATACCGAGTTACACAAGTCGTCTTTTGCTCGTCTCCTTCAGCAATCTACACTTGCTAATACCCACTCTGCAATTCTAACTTCGTGAACACTGCTACCCTTGACAATATGTCCATCAAGTCTTGAACTAAAGGAACAAGATATTTATTTTTAATATTCACCTTGTTCAAAGTTCGATAGTCGACATACATCCGTAGGGCTCCATCTTACTTCTTTTGGAACAAAACCGGAGCTCCATAGGGGGCTTTCGATGGTTAGATATACCCCATTTCTAACAATTCACCAAGCTACTTCCATAGTTCCACCAACTCCAATGGTGGCATCCGATAAGAAGCATGGGCAGGAGGCATTGATTTATGACCAACTTCACGACGAGGAGGAAGAGTTTTCTATAACTCCTTCGACATCACATCCTTAAAACCCCTCAAGACTTTTCTACCACATTCGAGACTTCTACCACATGGTCTTTTGTAATTTCCCACATGATCGCAAGTTAAGTCTCCATGCCTTTCTTAAGGCCTTTCTCGATACCTATGGCAGAAACATGAACTACAATTGTTGTTTTGTCCACAGTTCCATTGCTAAACCAACAACAATTGGTGTAACATGAATTTTAATCATTCATAAGTATTATACCTCCAAGATGTGGATATAGCACCACTTTTGCCATCTTAAGAAAGTCGATGCCCAAAATCAAATTGCAATATTCAAGAGGTATCATCATCATGTTACCCTTCCTACGCCAATTTCCCATACTCAAAGGAACATTGTATGCAGCTCTTACCATTGTTTGCGCTTTCACTTTGGGAGTTGTTATTTTTGTAGGGGTCTTGCTAACCTTCAACCCCAACTTTCGCACCAACCATTCCGCAACAAAGGAATAATTGGCACCCATGTCCATCATAGCAGTGAGTTCCTTCCCATTGACCTATATCTAAACATAAATAAGGTGATCTAATGGACTTACTCCTATACTGATTGCATTGAGTAAGCAGATATGATTTAGCCCCGCTTCCGAGTGATTGTTTTCACCATCCATATTCGCTATTAAGGCATTCAACTTCTCTTTTCTTGGGTAGTCACGGGTATAATGAGGGCCACTGCATAAGAAACCACGGTTTTTCTTATAAGACTTCTCACCTTGTTTAGGTTGCCTACTTTGTTTGGCATTCCTTTTGTGATCATTATCATTTTAAGAAGAAGAAGAGGCCTTGGTTTCCTTTGACACTTTGAAATCTACCAAAGCATTTGCAGTCGCAATTACACCCATGACGTCCTTGACATTTTGTCTTCACAACTCCATGTGTGCCCAAGGTTGTAATTCTGACAGGAAGTTGAATATTTTGTCCTCGTCCGACATATTCTCAATATCAAGGATTAAGGATCTAAATTTCTTAACATAATCCCTTATCGAACCATTAGGCTTCAATCGTTTCAAGGCGTCCCTTGCAATCCAAGCAGTATGGTTTGGAAGAAATTGATTCTTCAACTCCTTGTTCATCCTCTCCCATGTATTAATAAGAAGACGACTAACGCTAATTTCAACAGAGGTTTGAGTTCTCCACTATAATTATTTATCTCCATTGAGATACATTGCCGAAACATTCACCTTTTCCTCATCCGGCACCTTAGCAGCTATAAAATATTGCTCCATATCCCACAAGAAGTTCTCAAGTTCTTTAACATTCTGAATGCCTCCGAAAGCTTTTGGCTCACATACCTTGCATGGTGCTTTCAACATGTCCCGCATCTATAATTGCAATCACATGTCTAAAGATAATCATCTCGAAATTAGCATTCTCTTGTGCTTTAAACAACTTAGCCACTTGATCTCACAACGTGGATTTGCCTTCCAAGGCTTCAAAACGTGATGCATAACATGGGACTTCTTCTTCACCTGTAAGTAAAAGGACCAATGAGCGCTTCTACCCTCATTACATGCTTCGTAAGATTGCTACCACCTGCTATTGAATCACACAACACAACTTTGATACCAGTTGTTGAAGTGAATCACACGTTACCACAGTAAACAATAATGATATATTAATTCACAAGAAAGGGGGGTTTGAATTGTGATATCTTTTTGTTAACCCTTTTTCAAAACCTTCTTATATTAACAAAAACTAGTTTGTTTTCAGAACAGATGTTAACACAACTGTAGTTAATTTTCTAACAATTGTATATGAAA
>JANITX010000010.1:42472941-42483204 GCA_027564395.1 Erythroxylum ulei | reverse complement strand
CACGAAAACTAGAAAACGAACTTCCACTACCAATTTCAAAATTCAACCTTTCCCTTCTATCTCTCTCATATTGATATCCATCAAGTAATGTTTTCGTCTGTCACTTTATATTATGACTTACTTTTGTACAAGGTTTCACATCTCCTTTAACCCCAGCTAAATGTTTTTTTAATCAGGTGATTCCTTCACTTTTCAAATGCTTGTTACAAAACAAGCAAATAGTATGGTTCCTCATACTGAGAACCAATGCAGCATGAGCCCAAGCTGGATCATTATATCTTCCTGAAATGGGTTGATCGGAAGTATTTGAACTTTCTTCTATTTATCTGTAAAAATAAATGAATGCATATATCAAACTAAATAACACATAATTTCAGTACACAATATGCATATCTATCTTATATAAAATAACTCGTTATGTATGATTACATTACACACAATTCAATTTCATGGAATAAAATTCACTATAAGTCAAAAGATAACAATTCAAAACATTCAAAATATATAATTACACAAAACATACATAAACACTTTCTATTTCCAACAATCACAAAACATGCATAAACAATTTCTATTTCCAACATCAACAAATCATACATAAACAATTTCCATTTCTAGCAATTTTCAACAATTTCCATTTCTATTAATCACAAAACATTCATAAAATAATTTCCATTTCCAAAATAACAAAACATGCATAAACAATTTCCATTTCCAACAATTTTCAACAATTTCCATTTCCATTTCCAATAATCACAATACATTCATAAAACAATTTCCGTTTCTAACATCTACAAATCATACATAAACAATTTTCATTTCCATTTCTAACATTCACAAATCATACATAAACAATTTCTATATTCAGCATCCACTTATCATAGATAATTTCATTTCCATTTCCAAAATTTTTTAACATTTTCCATTTCCACTTCCAAAAATCACGAAACATTCATAAAATAATTTCCATTTCCAACATCCACAAATCATACATAAACAATTTCTATTTCCAATATTCACAAATCATACATAATTTTATTTCCATTTCCAACAATTTTCATTTCTATTTCCAATAATCACAGTGCATTCATAAAACAATTTACATTTCTAACATCCACAAATCATACATAAACAATTTCTATGCTTAGGTTCAGATCCTTTATATTCGTTATTATGTTCCAACTTTGTTTTGTTCTGTGTACATTAGGACATCATTTTGTAATTAAAATTATGTTATTTTATGTGCAAAATAAGGTTAGAATCGAGTTATTAAAATAGAAGATCTTGTTCTGTATGTACACCCACTACCTACTCCATATAAAAATTTAGCTTTATTTAAATTTAACAAATATAGCATATTGAATTAAGTTTCATTTAATTATTTCGATAAATTTCATTCTAACATTTATTGCATAACAAAGGAAAAATAAAACAGGAAAAAAAGTTATACAAAATAAGGACTGATGGGTAAAAAAGGTAACTCATTGACATAGTTGCAGGTCGAATAAATCCTGTGATCAACTAAACGAAATGATTGAAGAAGTGGCCTTCATATCACAACTGACATGGCCGGTGAAATCATCCAAATGCTTGTTGGGAATCCTGCAACTCGGTAATGTGGTCCAGGAAGATATTTAGACATACTTCACGTGAATTTGGTTTGGCATAAATTTAAAAGGTTGTATAAAATCAGTACATTTTGTACAAGAAGACCTGTCAGATGTAAACGTAAACGTACAGGGGCTGGTAGGACTTTACGGGAGCTGATTCTCTGGCTGAAGTATTTTGTACCTAACTTGTGTCAAAAAATCTCACCCATTTATTTAAATTGAGTCAACTTAAATAAATGAGTAAGATCCTCTTATATAAGCTAGTTACAGAATACTTGAACAAGAGAATCTGAGCTGGGACTTTACACCTTACAAGTTCCTGCCACAATTTTCGCCGATCACTTCTCTGTTGCTAATCTGACGCAGTAAAAGTCAACACTCTCTTCCTCCCTCCATGTCTCCTCATGTTCCGTGTAACCCAAATCAAATCAATCACATTCAGTCATTCAACGACCTCTGCTCTCGTCCTTCCTCGAACAAAGTTGTCTCATCTGTCCTTATCAAGAACTCGACTTAACTGTGGCTCTCCTCCATCCAAGAACTTACACTGGTGACTAATCACTGCTCATTCTACTCTGCAGGATTCAGACGGTCATTCTTCTGTAGATTCACATGTTATATGTCTAAATGACAAAGTTCACTGATCTTCTTACCAAATTAACAACTTCCAAGTGATTGAAAGAATTTTTTAAAAATCATTTGAAGTTTTAAGGTTTTAATTTTTATAAATTACCCTAGATTTTCAAATATTAAAACTCTTGAATCTTTTCGATTAGAACCCCTAAATAGTTATTGGAGATTAAAATGCACGTTTTAAAATATGGTAATTATAAATTTTTAATTTTAGGAAAAGAACATTTATCATCATTTAACTATGAGGTTTATATTCAACAAAGTAATTATTGTTTAAAACAATTGTGTGTAAGAATTTGTTAGACTTTTTTTTAGCAACTGTTTGGATCAGCTTATAGAGACTAATTAAATATGGAAAATAATTAAAGAGAAGTGTCATAAGAGATCGGATGAGATTCTACTTATTGTCATATTGGACATCTTAAGAGGTCTAAAGACTAACCCTAAAGAGGATAGAGCAGTATATATCATTTCATTGGCTTCTAATATAAAGGAGATACGGAAAGAGGGCAACTTGTTTAAGAGGCAGAATGAGTTCAAATATAGAGGTGTTAAATTCTCTAATCATGAGGATTAAAGAATTGATTTTTCTTTTTAAAGAACTACCTACTTGTAGTGAACATGTAGTTAGAGCATGAAATCTGGGCTAATACTAACACAAACAGTACCAAAATTAAAGAGGAAAAGTAATTAAGCTCTTACCTGTTGGAAGATATACAACCACAGCTGTTGTCACAAGCCGATCCTTTAGATATATGGAATCTTCGTCTCTATCTATTATGTCTTGCAGGCTGTACGAGAAAGATAGAAGAGGTGACAGCCCGTTTGAAAAGGGTTGAATTTAATTGAATTCAATTCAGCTGTTTGGAAATATAAAAATAGAATGAATTCAATTCATGCATGTAATGGAAATCCATCTTCTTTAAAAATTGAATTTACTCTTCTAAGTATAGAAATTCAATTACATTGAAGCTTAAGGTAGTGTCTTGCTCTTTTGCTCTTTCATTTTCTGGACTACTTCACTTCTCACTCTCTTGTGCTTCACTTGATTAGATTCCAAAGACTATTAATTAAAATATTTTAATTAATTAATATATTGCAATTGATTAATTACAATATAAGTAATTAAAATATGATTAATTAATTAATTAAAATATAATAAATTTTTATTTCTCAATATTTTTTACAAATCAACTACTGTTAATGATAATAGTAATCATTCCTTCCTCTTAACCAACCATAATAATAATAATAATAATAATATTCATTTTCATTTCTCACTATATTCATTCTCATTCCAAACAGTGTAATTGAATTTATTTCTAATATAACTGAGTTTGTTCCAAACAGTGTAAATTGAATTCAATTCAATCTCATTAATATAATTGGATCCAATTCATTAATGAATTCAATTCAAAGGTTTCAAACAATTCGTAAGTTTTAGTGATTAGAAATATTAAATCTAAAAAAGTATATATTATTTAAGCTAATACATTTATTATTACGAAGATCATCAAACTTCAGTTACACCATACAATAAATAAGGTCTTATATTAATTTTTAAATACGTGAAACAAGGCTTCTTATTAACTTTTAAAATACATGGATGTAATCTTACTATTTATTATATTAATTAATATACATTAATTAAAAGCTATTTGCATCAACTTGTGCCATATGTCAATACGTATTGCAAATAGTTTTACCTTATTATGTTATGATAAAAAGTAATATATTGAATTATAAATTTATTATTGTACATGTATGTTATATTTATTATTATATACTTTTTAAAGATATAGAATAGAGTTCTTCAGTAATATACATATACATTTTAACTTAATGTACACGTAAGTATGCTTCAATTATAAAAAATTATGTATTTGAAAGGATTAAGAAACACAAAATGAAAGATACAACTCACAAGAATTTGTAAATTTTTTTAAAGAACATGGATTTAGAAGCAGTTTATAGTATCTTATTTGCCATAGTAGAATGATATTTTTTTAGATGAAATTTTGTACAATCTTGAAAAAAGTAACAATTATTTTGGAAAAAAAAGTGGTCAAAAAAGTTTTATCTTAAAGTTTTGAATTGTAGCATTCATATAGTGAACAAAAGTCTCTTTCTTGTTATTCAAAACATAATGTTTGCACTTATTGTTTCTATAGTATAAGTGATGGAGTACCAAATGTCAATCCCATAAAGACTACAATTACTAATATTAACCATTTTCCTATTTTCTAAGCGAAAAATAAAGATTGATTAAATTCAATTTTAAATCAATAAACTAAAACAAAATAATATAATTAACTAACTAGAACTAAGAAATAACCAATAATAACAACAATACCTATAATAAATCTCCTATAACTTGTCATGCAAATAAGACTTCACACATTAATTTAACCTAAAGTTCATTGGATCGTAAAAATTTCTCAATCATGTTAATGTCTTTCTCAAGATTATTAACAATTAATTATAGGTTGATTAATCAAAATCTTTTCTAATTAAAACTCATATAATTATAATAATCGATTTATGAATTCATCTATTAAATTTGACTCTAATATGAAATATTTGTGTTATCCTATCTTTAGAATTGCATATAACTCTTTTTGATATGCTAGATCAATTTATATGAGAATTTCTTAATATCAAATGCATAAAATCAAACATTAATTAATATACCAACACATAATAATTCAAGAATAGTAAAGAACATATAGTCGAATCTCAATGAAACTGAAGAATTAATTGAATTAAAATGAAATCAAACTGTAAAAATCATCGTATGGTTCATCATATCTAGGTACCATAAACAGTTAATTTGTAATCATGGAAGACATGACACCAAAAGAAAGGGAAAACATAAAATTAAAAGAAATATGATGAAACCCCTTTTGATCTTCACAAAATCCAATTTATATCAATATAATACGTTCTAAATGTGTTTTCTTACTTGTTCATCATTATCTCTACTACTCTATGTAATCTAATTGTACCTCCTGAACTTGTTATATTAGCTTTGCACTTCAATTTTTCCTTTTATATTTCCAAATTTAGATTTCTAGGTGGAATATAAGCAAGTACATGTTATGCACTTAACATTCACGAGATCTTTAAATCTAGATCAAACATATGTATAAACAAAAGGCTAAAAAATATGCAAATAGACTCATTAGTATAAAACTTGAATGTGTACCTCTTAAATATAGGTGTGTAACACATATAATCAATTAACACACTTTAAATTCTTTAAGCATGGCAACATAAGTTGAAATTTAGAAATAATAAAGAACACAGTCACCAACATGGTAGTGCATCAAACCGTATTCAATCCTATAACTTTATAACTTGATTAGAACAACTCCAAATTGCTCCAAACTTATCCGATTTTTTTTCTCAAAATAAGTAAATTACAACGTAAAATGAAATATGAATTAATTAAATACCAGAAACAATAAAGACATTCAAATAAACAAGTGAAATTCTCTAAATTTAAACATGAAAATATGAACAATTAAACACTTATTAAACTTTCTCACACTTAAGCATTTGCTTTTCCTTAAGCAAATAATTTAAATTCGTCAACCCTTCTAAATATCTACCTCTCCTTTATCTAAACCTATCTTTCTATGCTCTAAATCGCCATGCCTCAAGGATTAAACTAGAGTACAATTAGAATTAAACAATCATAGAATAAACTCCCACAAGAAACCACCACAAATGATATTTTGACAATCTTTTTTAAATCAAGTGCAATAGGATTTAACAACCTCACACAAAATATTTGCTTAAAGTGTTTAGGTTAAAATTTACTAGAAGTCTCAAATCAATGCATAGAAGGAATTTTAACCATATGCTTGCTAATAAATCAGATCTACACCACTATAAAATAAACTAGAAAAAGTCAAAAGGTCTTTAAATCAAGGTGCAACGGGGCTTAGGTAAAGGTATGGAGATGAACTCTTGGGTTAATAAAAAAATGAAGAAATTTGCATAAATATGACTACACAAAAATTCTAATTCAGTTTAACACAAATCCTCCCAATAAAATGCAAGTAAAGTGCAAGATAAGTCTTGAATAACACAAGTATATTCTCTTTCTTCTTTTCATAATTAGGACAATTTAAAAATATGTATATTTCTTTTTTTCTCTCTTTTTTTTTAAATTAGGCTTGTTTCAAGAAAATTCTGAATTGATTAATTATAACATTACAAGGAGAATATATGAAAATTTTGATACTTCACATATGAGAAGACATAGTCTCGAATACATAAACTTGCACCTAGAATCAAATAAACTATAAGACCTTATTCTTGATACTTCTTCATTTAATAAGATTATTATGTAATCAAGCAAATACAATCCTTTAGAGTACAAAAGTAAATGTTAGGGTAATAACAAAAACTATTTATCAACTTGTAATGTGGGCAAATTTTAAAAAAACTGCTAAGGCTTAAATCTAGTTATTCCTAATGGATAAAAATAGGGTAGGGTAAAATTAAAGAAAAGGCTTAAACAATAGTTTAATCTACGTGTCTCTTCCATCTTAAACAATAACATAATCATCCAACTATGTATGGTAAAAATATAACAAAGAAAATTATAGCATGATATAATAATGATAATTGCTTATAGGATCATAATTTATACTCATGTGTGAATAAATAAAAAAACACTTCCATCCAAATCGACTATTAAAACAACCATTCATAATGTACATCCATTTAATCATGCCTTCCTCCTCTCATATTTTAACTTAACTCAATGTTTCACAACAATGTAAGATGTTTCAAGACAAGAATTGATATATTAGGAATTTCAGTAAGAAAGAATCAATAAATAAGAACTAAAATACTCTTCTTATACAATCAAATTCATAGAAAATCACAACACCCCTTCCCACACTTAAAAGTGTACATTATCCCTAATGCACACAAACAAACACAAAAAATAATGAAAAATAATCAGTATATGGAAACTTAAGGTGAACTGGTACTTCCCTTATTTGTATACAAAATATTTGATTTATGGTGTAAATTCCATCAAAGTCATATGCAGTAATCCTTGCAATAAAAGGGAATAAAAACATAGAAATGAAAATAGAAATCAAAAATAGAAATTGGCTATATTTATGAATAACTATGGTTTAGTAAATCAACAACATATAACAAAATGAAAAAGTAAAAAACATCAGTTTAACAGGGCTAGTTCTTTGCTAACTATCAAAACAAAATAAAATGAAAGGTAAGAAACATAAAGATCAAAGAAAATATAAAATGATTTGTCACTCATCTATAGAATCTTGTATAATCTAAGTCATTATAGTAGCCAAAGAAACTATAATTTGATCATCAATCACCTCATGCTCAGTCTCAATAGGTAGATCAATCAATTGTGCTAAAGGAATATCAAGCTCTTGAGTAGTTGTGGTAGCTATATCAACTAGAGATGGCACCTTTACCATAAAATCATCAAGTTATTGAGGAGATAGAAAAGGTGTAGTAGCTCTTGTAAGTGGAGGTAGAACTGTAACTCCTAAACAATCAATAATACCAATGGGAACACCCCTACCCATTTATCATGTGCCTCAAATCTTAATACTCACTTTAAAAGATCTTGTTGTTTGTCTTTGATAGTCCTCTAAAACCTTAGCATCTAATCCACATATTTTTTAAATAAATCTGAGAGATGGATGGCTAAACAAGTATGCCGACACTGGTAAAAGAGTCATTATAATGCTTGGGTCCAACTAGAGGTGGTGGTGAAGGAATATCAAGTCTAAGCCACTAGTCTAGCATATTGGGTTAATCCTTATCAGCTCTATCAATAGCCTTAAGCTCCTAGGCTTTAACTAAAAACATAATAAGGTTTTTGTTGGCTTTGTCTCTTCTATATCAGACCCATAGCTCTCAAGGTATCAATATTGATGGGTACCATTTGCCAAATAATTCATGTCTCAGGCAATCTCTTAAGTAGCCCTATATCTAAACTAATTTGGTAATATATGGGCTCACAATTTTAACTCTAACCCTATCATCATTTGCTCAATGTCTAAAAGATCAAGCTATTGAATAACTAGGTGGATGGGCACTCTCTCAATCATATTATGTAGTAGAAAATATCCATGTTGCTCACTACTTCAATGTTGTCTCCTCTTCCACTTAATGTATAACTTAGCAAAGTATGCATATACCTCAGTGTTAGGGATTACAATATAAAGGCTAATCATATGCCAATATGTTTGTGTAGTAGTACCAAATGGAATGTCTACTCTTAAAGTAAAATATTCCTTAGAAGCAACAAACTCCACATAGTAAAGTCCCATATATAGTGAAAAATATGTATAACCGATAATTTTCCTCTCTTTAAGCACCTATTATTATTATCCAAAATCAACTAAAGTGTTTATTCTCCAATGTAAAGGTGGTAAGGAACTTAAGTGTAAGGTCTTTGTATGTAGGCTCCTCTATTACAAAGAAATGAACTCTTCCACTAACACTCAACAAATCTCTAAAATCCTATGCTAGTTTGACTTGGTCAAGGGCTACCTAATCTATGCAATTAATCTCACCAAATGGTTTCATCACTAATCTCCCAAATTTGGTGGCATGTGCTAGTGTAGTTAAATGTAACATACACTAGACTAGAGGCGGAGGTTGTAATGGGATGACTTATCTTGGTGGTTGTTTAGATATGCCTTAGTATGTTTATCTCATTCTAGGCACTTCCATGTCTTGAAGCTAATGTAGGGCATCTATTCTCTTTGTCATTATTCCCTGAAATTAAAAATAAGCATAATTCCCAATCATATAGATGATCTTTGTAATTGAAAATCATTGCATCGATAAAAGATGTTAAAACTTAATCTTGTCTTAACCTTCTGGTGGCTAAAATAACTGAATTGCTTCTAATAAGAGAACATAAGTCACAAGTATTAAGTTCTTAATATATAAAGGCAAATCTCTAATGTGCCTTTAAGCACAAATAAAATAATTTTGACTAAGATAAGAATCCTTAAAGAGGTTCAGATCAGAACTCTTTAAGTTTTGCCCCGTTTTCTCTAAACTTAACTACCATCCTTTCCATGTTACAAACCCAACTCACCTTCAATCACTTCTTCAGATGAATAGTTAAAAAATAATTATCTTAATCTAATAACATAGGAAAATCAATAACCAAATAATTAAATGTAAGTAAATAGAACTAAAAACGTAATTGAAGTACAAAAATTGACCTAAATCCATTCTCAACTGACCATGAGATTTTAAAAAGGATATATCATAATAAGAGCATGACCACAATTGTGTTTTTGCCTATGTTACCTAATTAAAATTTAAAACCTAAGAAAAATGGACATGTTAAGGTAGCATAAACACATGCTATAACACAGGAGCATTATAAAAAATATTCATAAAGAAAAAGTAAAATCAAAAGAATATAAAAAATTTAAAGTAAAATAAAGTTCCTTTAAAACTACATGAACAAGTACACAGGTGTGTTGGAACTTAGCATGATCTTGTTAACACTAAAAAGCTTAAGAAATTAGCAAAGGAAGAAATATAGGCATGTAACTGCCCATGTATTTTGTGAAAATTCTAAAAAAAAAGAACTACATGTCTATGCTAGCATATAACTCAATATAATTTTAAAATTTTAACGCGAAAAGAGTAAGTAAGGTACACAGTTAAAAGTACAAGCATGTTCTTAATCATGTATCCTACTAGAATTAAAAAAATACCTAGCTTGCATATATGGGCATCTTTAGGCTATGTGTAACATCCCGTCCCCACGTAAAAGGTGAGGACCCGAAATATCATCTCTTTTCTAACCTCACCTGATCTTATAATATCAAATTCCCTTTCATAGCTTAACAATTTAAACTTATGTACACACTTAGGCACATTGCCGATTCACACAATAACCATAAATATTGTCTCACCTAGTTTGCTTGCAAAACTCCAAGTTCAAAATTGTCTTTTCCCTTGTTCTTGGGTAGGATTTCTCTTGGTT
>JANITX010000010.1:42434665-42445905 GCA_027564395.1 Erythroxylum ulei | reverse complement strand
ATAAAAGGTTAACGAAAGACTTAATTTATTATCATATAAAACTAATACATATATTATTAATTATTAATAGAGTATAGTAAAATAATATTTATTAATCATAAATAAATGATTGTATAGTGTAAATAATGATCTAAGTATGATAAATTGTAGAAATATAAATTTTATTTATTAATAAAAATTAATTAACAAATATTTATAAAATGTGTATTATAAATAAAATATGACTAATTGATCATCTTATGTATTAGTATTATTATGTAATAAATAAAAATTGAATAAATTTTATTTTATTATCATATTGATTATTAATTATTAATAAAATTATTACTATATTTTATTTTATTATCATATTAATTATTAATAAAATAAAAGCATATATTTATTAATTAATAAAAATGGGTAGGGTTAAAAATCAATTTTGCAGGGAGAACGTAAATTAGTTTTTCTTATTTTTTTTAAAGTTAAGTCTTCATAAGTTATTTTACACATAAACAGTTAATTTTGTCAAGTATCTCTAATAAACAGCTAATACAATTTGTTGGTTAAATCAGCTAATAAAATTAGATATTAACTATCGGCTAACAGCTAATGCAATTAATTGATTGCTAAATAATAACGCTGTCTTTTATATTATTTCTATAAATCTCATTTTATTTTTTTAAAAGCGGAAACGACAAAAATCGAAGGGGACGGCATCTTATCGTGATTGGTCCCACCATCTTGGTGTTGGGTGTACTGTAGTTCACACTATCTCTCCCCACACGATAAATATTCACCTTTTGTAAATATAATAACGTTAGTTAAATAAAGAAGAAAATAAAAGTAATAAAAAGGGCAGTTGAATACTTAAACTAATTATTAATAGTTTCATTTGTGTATACCGCACCACACCACACCATAGTTTAACCACACTCTCTCCTAAAACAAAAACACATTCGCATAATCTTCAGCGTCATCATCACCGTCTATCCATAACATTCACTGATCTCTGCCCCCGAAAGTTTCGCCTACTTGTCTCTGGACTCACCTGCACTTTACGGCAGCGGCCCGATCTGGGTTTATTCGGGTCAAGGTTGCTTTTTTCACTTCCCGACAAGTACAAAGTTTTACTAGTTATTCCTTCTCTTTTTGGTTGATCACGAATTGATTTAGTTGACACGGTTGATGCCACCTTTGGACTTTGTTCGTGGGGTTTTGAAAGGGATAGGTAGTTGATTGAGGGTTATTTGCGATGTGGGTTGCTCTTAATTGGAATCATGGTTGTGTTGGTGTTCGACTTTCGGGGAAGAAGTGAAGCTGATTAGGTGAAAGTTTTTGGGTAGGTTTTACTCTCTCGGGATTAAGTTCTTTTCTTTTAGCGGAACTTGGTTTACTTATTTTAGTTTTAGTTTCTCTCCTTTTTTTGTTGCTTAGTTAATCAACTGTTGTGTAACTGCTGATAAAATTTGGATCTTTTGGAGTACCTGGTCTTAATATATGGAGGCTAGATTTGGAGCTGAACCTCATGGTTTTTTGGGGATGGGAATGACGGATTTAGGAGCAGTGGGGAAGAGAAGTTTAGAATGGGATTTGAATGATTGGAAATGGGATGGCGATCTTTTTATTGCCAGACCTTTGAATCCACGACCATCTAGTAGCACCAGCAGACAGTTTTTCCCTCTTGGGACAGGAATTCCTACCATTGGAAATTCTTCAAATAGCTCTTCATCATACTCTGATGAAGTGAATTTGGCAAATGAGAAAAGTAAAAGGGAAATGGAGAAAAGGAGAAGAGTTATTGTCATTGAAGATGACAATCTGAATGAAGAAGAGGTTGGTAGCCTTACTTTAAAACTCGGTGGGCATAGGCAACCAGTTGGTGAAAAGGAGGTGCAGAATTGGGATGGAAACAGTGGAAAGAAGGCTAAGGTGGTAGGAAATGGTGCAAGCCGTGCAGTTTGTCAAGTTGAGGACTGTGGGGCTGATCTGAGTCGTGCCAAAGATTATCATCGTCGCCATAAGGTCTGTGAGATGCATTCCAAGGCCAGCAAGGCCCTTGTTGGTAATATGATGCAGCGGTTCTGTCAGCAGTGCAGCAGGTGCACTTTTGTCCCTTTGTATTGATCGTTCATCTGTGTTAATTAATAAATAGATTTCCTTATAGGTCCAATTAATTGATTCCATAGGTATGCCTATCGATTCCTTACCGGTTTACTACTATATATTGTTGCGAACCATAATGTCAAATTTTTGGTAGGTTTCATGTACTGCAAGAGTTTGATGAAGGGAAGAGAAGTTGCCGGAGGCGTTTGGCTGGTCATAATAAAAGGAGAAGGAAGACAAATCCAGAAGCTACTAGTAGTGTAAATGCGTTGAATGATGACCAGACTAGCAGTTATCTGTTAATAAGCTTATTGAAAATACTCTCCAATGTGCATTGTGAGTACCTTCAAATTTGCAGTTATATCCTTCAATGTTTCTTGTTGTGCTATTTCACATTGTGCTCTTTTGCTATTTCTCGGCCTTGTTGGCACATTTTTTTCTTTTAATTTTGAATCACATGTATCAAATTGCAGCCAATAGATCAGACCAGGTCACCAACCAAGATCTACTATCTCATCTTTTACGGAGCCTTGCAAACCATACTGCTGAACAAGGTGGAAAAAGTATATCGGGGTTGGTGCAGGAAAATCGAGATTTGCTGAATGATGCAAATTGTTCTAGAAATTCAGAGGTTATAAACTTTACTTATAGATGGTGCATGACTTAATGGCTTTAACACAGTTCCTAAAGCACCTTTTCTTTGAAATACTGCAGCAAGTTGTACATACATGTCATACTAATGGTGCAAATGTACAAGCTAGTTCCTCGCAGAAACCCAGCATTCCAAAGGAGTATCCAGTAGATCAGGAAGCACGAGAAACTGATGCAAGACAGGTTAAAATGAACAATTTTGATTTGAATGACGTATGTATTGACTCAGATGACGACACTGAAGACGTTGAAAGATCACCGGTAGCTGCATTAGGTATCACCACTCTGGAGTGTCCTTCATGGACGCAACGAGACTCACGCCAGTCAAGTCCACCTCAGACAAGTGGAAATTCAGATTCAGCTTCTGCCCAGTCACCTTCTAGTTCCAGTGGTGATACTCAGGTAGTATTGGGAGCACATCCCATTCTTTGCTCCCTTTTTGAACCTGGATCCTTGATTGCGAGGATGGTTATCTTGCTTAATACTTGGTTGGATCAGTTTGATCTCGCCCCATGATATCTTTGGAAGGAATGTCATTCCTTTTATAGCCTGTTTGTATACAAAAGACTTGAAGGATACGCAAATCTTTGACATGAAACCGTGAATTGTACATTCGGTTTGTGAGAGCAACCACTGAATACACAGTTGCTAAGCATATCCTATCATCAAATTTGCATGCCCTTTATCTCTTTTTTATTGGGTTTGGCCAGGCTTTGTTGCTTATGCTAAAAGTATACATTGTCACGTACACTTAAGAGCTGTATAAATGGAAGCTTTCATTTTGATCTTTTATACCATTTCTATGATATTTTGAAGTTGATCTCTCTCTTTTTATGCCACGATTTCAGAATCGAACAGATCGAATTGTTTTCAAGCTATTTGGAAAAGAACCAAATGACTTTCCTCATGTCTTGCGTGCCCAGGTACTCTGCATAAAACATATGATTGGAATTACCCTTTTACTTTTTCTTTCGCTCCAAGTATAATTTGAGATGTTTTAACTTGTAGATCCTGGACTGGCTGTCCCATAGTCCTTCAGATATTGAGAGCTATATTAGGCCTGGCTGCGTCATTTTGACTATCTATCTTTGTCTGCCTGAGACAGTATGGGATGAAGTAGGCTTCTGGTGAACTATAACCTTTCATTCCTTGTCGAACTTTTTCAGATAAAATTGTTGGCCTTACACCTGAGTTTTCATTTGTGTAGCTTTATTGTAATCTCAGCTCCAGTTTGAGTAAGCTTCTGGATGTATCAGATGACACTTTCTGGAGAACTGGTTGGATGTACATTAGGGTGCACCATCAAATAGCATTTGTCTACAATGGTCTGTTGCCTTCAGTGCTCTAGGTTTTAAAATTCATTTTTATGGGAATTAGACAATTGCTCATTGGGATGTGTGACATGTTCTATTTTGCAGGTCAGGTTGTTGTGGATGCTTCCTTACCTACCAGAAGTAGCAATTACAGCAAAATTTTAAGTGTCAAACCAGTTGCAGTATCTCCTTCTGCAAAAGTTCAATTTTCAGTTAAGGGCACTAACCTTTCTCGAGCAACCACAAGGTAATTGTTCTTGGCATATGGATATCAATATAGATAAATTTGGGATAATTTTAATCTTTTTTTAGCTTTATGTGCTTCTAAAATGCTACATTTCCCCCCATTTCTTTTTGTTTCTCAGACTACTATGTGCAGTTGAAGGGAATTATATGGATCAGGAAAGTTCTGACGATTTGATGGATACAGTTGATAGCATCAAAGGGCATGATGAGCTTCAATGTGTAAACTTTGTTTGCTGTATTTCCACAGCAATTGGAAGAGGATTTCTTGAGGTGCTTCTGACTTCAGTCACCGCATTCTTACTTGTGTCCACATTCCCTCTACCTTTCTATTTAAAATCATGGATGCCTTTTAGTGGAAAGCTTTTAAAATATTTTATTTTGTATGCTGATTTAATCCTCGGTTTACCAGATTGAAGATCATGGGTTCAGCAACAGTTTCTTTCCTTTCATAGTTGCAGAAGAAGATGTTTGTTCAGATATCCGTATGCTTGAGAGAGTATTGGAACATAATGAAACAAATGCTGATGTTGAACAAATTGGAACAATGGAAGCCAAAAATCAAGCAATTGATTTTATTCAAGAAATGGGTTGGCTTCTTCATAGAAGTCAATTAAAATCTAGACTGCATGGGATAGATCCCAATGTGGACCTCTTCCCTTTAAGACGGTTCAAATGGCTCATGGAGTTTTCTGTGGAACGTGAATGGTGTGCTGTGGTGAAAAAACTCTTGAACATACTGTTTGGCGGCATGGTTGGTATTGGAGAGTACTCATCTCTTATCCAAGTATTATCAGAAATGAGTCTGCTTCACAGGGCTGTGAGGAGGAATTCTAGTTCTCTCGTGGAACTGCTTTTAAGATATGTCCCTGATAAATTAGGATCTGAGAGCAAGGTGCTACTTGGCGGAAGTCAGGAGAACTTTTTGTTTAGGCCTGATACTTCTGGCCCTGCAGGTTTGACACCTCTTCACTTAGCAGCTGGGAAAGATGGTTCTGAAGATGTACTCGACGCATTAACTGATGACCCTGGAATGGTAATGTTCTATTACATTTATTGTTTTTGGACTAACTGAAAAAGGAAATCCTCAATTCAATGTCTGTCCCATCTTAGCATATTGATCTTCATTCATTTGCTTCAACATGTCCCTTAATCTGGACAAACTTGTTCAAGCTCATCATTTCCTATGTGATATATTCAACAACCTACATTGGCATACCTAGATTTATTCTATGGAATTTGTTTCATGTAAACAGCTTAATCAACACTTAGTAGTTGTGTTATGATCTATCAATGTCTTCCAGTGAAATCTAATAAGTTGAAAGTTTAATTATTTTGATTAATGAGTGAGGATCGCTGGTATCTTCAATCAAATTCCGCCTATCAATCTCCAATGAAATGTTTGGCATTCTTCATCTTCTTTTCATAATCAATGATGATATTCCCACGTATTTTGTAAGTTGAAGTGTTTTGTTCTCTCTCTCTTTTAGCACAACAAAAAGCATAAATAATTGCAAATTTCCACCTACCACAGTTTGACGTCTAAATGCCTGACCGTCGTTACTCTGTTCTTTGTCATGTTTAAGATTCAGTAATCCTGTGATAAAATATTGCCTTTAAATGTTGGAGAAGTGGTTATGCTTTTTTTTGTTTTTTGTTTTCCTTCCATATGTGGAATGTATCATTTTGGAAAGAATCCACTCTCTTTGGAAGTCCTTTTGGAATGAATCATTTGGGGAATGAATAATGCGTGTGCTTGTTTCAGGTGGGAATCAAAGCTTGGAAGAATTCTCGCGATAGCACTGGGTTTTCCCCTGAAGATTATGCTCGGTTGCGTGGTCACTATTCCTATATCCACTTGGTACAGAAGAAAATCAACAAAAAAGCAGCCTTGGGCCATGTGGTGATTGACATTCCTGGAACTCATTCAGACACAAACTTCAACCAGAAGCAACGTGAAGGTTTAACCAGCTTTGAGATCGGACATGCAACATTTAAACCAATGCAGTCCCATTGCAACCTTTGTCATCAGAAACTTGCTTATGAAACAGCCAGCAGGTCTCTGGTATATAGGCCTGCAATGCTCTCGATGGTGGCCATTGCGGCGGTCTGTGTCTGTGTGGCTCTCTTCTTCAAGAGTTATCCTGAAGTGGTGTGCGTGTCTAATCCCTTCAGGTGGGAAACATTGGACTTTGGTACAAGTTGATGGCCACTTACTTCATACTTAAATGGTATATGAGAGGTTGTCTGTATTATTAAATTGTATTCAATTTATAGACTGTAAAGTTGAGATTTCTGTATAACCGATGCTGTAGACTGGACAAATTTCTGATTCAGCGACCTTGTTGACATATTTATTCACCTTTTAAGTGTATCTTTCACCTCTAATACTTGTAAACAGTGGGATGATATCATTTATTATGCCATAAGTTTCACTCTTATCAGTACCTTCAGCTGTCTTCCCAAATGGAATAGTAACCGAGAAAGGAAAAAAAGATCCCAATTGGCCTAGTTAGTTGCTTGCATTCAGGTAGTTATGAACATTTCTACTTGGTTTCTTAATGTAATACTGTTAGGATCCAAATCCTAACAAACTCTAGTCCAGCAACAACAATAGCATCAGAGAATTAAACAGTGAACGAATAAGGAAAACAAGGAAAAAGAGAAGATGAAGAGAAACTTTGTATATTGATACGTTAGGCTTCGAGGGCTAGCCAACTTCCCCAGTGCATATTTTTCATAACAAACTCGTAGTGATGATCCTCACCCCTCCCTCGTACGACATCTTTTATTCCCTTCTCTAATTAATTGTCTGACTCAGCATCGTATCTTTCCCTCAAAATCCCTACACACTCTCCAAATTACTAAGCTGCCCAAACCTTCTCTTCCTACTATGTTGCTGATTATAACGAATCTCAACAATACCCCCCTCCCTAAACGAAGCCACCTTGTCCCCAAGGTGGGAATTGGTTGTCAATAAAGTCAAAGCTCTCCCAAGTATTCTCATAGTAAGGAAGCTCCTTCCATTTAATTAGCACTTCCAGCTCACCATTGATTCTTCTACGCACCTTCACTAATTTTTCAGGTTCCACCAATAGGTTCATGTCTTCATCTAAGCATATAGGTGATGGCTGAGAATTAGGAATAGGCACCACCGATTTTTTTAGTTGTGAAATATGGAAGATATTATGGATCCTTGCTTTTGGCTTCGACTGAGTAAGGTCCATAATATCGTGGTCCCAACTTCTCATTAAATCTAGAAGTAAGGGATTTGAACTTGTAGGGCTGTAACGTGATGTAGACTAAATCGCCAATATCCAATGTAAGTGGTATTGTCTTCTGATCAGCATAAACCTTCATGTGTTGTTGTGCCTTTTCTAGGTTTGACTTAAGTTCATTCAAAGTCTGATTCCTGTCAATTAGTTTCTGATTAACCTCCTCCACCAATGATCCACCATCTATGTACTTAAAGAGGGTAGGAGGGTCCCTCCCATACAATGCTTTAAAGGGTGACATTCCAATGGCACTGCTGTAGGTAGAATTAAACCAAAATTTTGCCTAACTTAACCATTTTGGCCATTCTCTAGATTGTTCTCCAGCAAAACAACGTACGTAATTTTCTAAACATTTGTTAACCACTTCGGTTTGCCCATCCGATTGAGGATGATAGGCTGAAGTCATGTTAAGGGTCGTTCTCGACTGTCGAAATAGTTCCTGCCAAAAACCACTCACAAACACCCTGTCTCTATTGGAGAGAATGACTTTAGGAAAGCTATGTAATCTGACTACTTCTCTGATGAATATAGCAGCTACCTGTTTAGTTATAAAGGCGTGCTTCAAGACCAAAAAGTGGTTGTACTTAGAAATTCTGTCAACTACCATTAAGATAGTATCAACTCCCATGACTTTAGGTAATCCTAAAATGAAATCCATAGACAATTCTTCCCACACCAGGTTAGGTATAGGTAGGGATTGTAACAACCCTGCGGGCTTTAAAGCTAGATATTTGTTTTTTTAACATACATCACAGGACAAGATAAATTGCTTAATATCAGACTTCATTCCCCTCCAATAAACAACCCCAGATAACCTCTTGTAAGTGTGGAAGAAACCAAAATGTCCACCTGAAGGAGTAGTGTGGAATTCTCTGATTAGTTTATAAATATGTGGACTTGAATCGGGTAAAACCAACCTATTTGCATAGAAGAGGTGTGAACCCATCAGTTTGAAAGGTGGATGACCATCCGGTTGGATTAAAAGATCCTGAATTAATCTCTTAAGCTTCGGATCCTGTTGTACCAAGTCTTCCAAATGGTCCAACTCCTCATGATAACCTATGGATATAACCTTTAGCTCCCCTTCAGTTCTTCTGGACAATGCATCTGCTGCTTTGTTTTCAAGACCTGGCTTATAACGAATATCAAATCGAAATCCCATAAGCTTAGTAACCCATTTATGTTGTTCTTCTCCCAAAAGCTTCTGATCAGTTAAGAAATGCAAACTTCGTTGGTCCGTTTGAATAATAAAGTTCCTTCCTAGCAGATAATGCCTCCATTTTTGCACTGCCATCACAATTGCCATCAACTCCCTATCATAAACTAGTTTAAGCTGATTACGAAGGGATAATCCTTGACATAGAAAGGCTACAGGTCTACCTTCTTGCATTAACACCGCACCAAGGCCTGTTCCCGATGCATCTGTTTCAACAACAAAAGGTTTTGTGAAGTCCGGTAAAATTAATATAGGGGTGTTGGTCAACACTTTCTTCATAGCTTCAAAAGCATTTTGTGCCTCTGCTGACCACTGAAATTTATCCTTGCACAGCAGATTAGTGAGTGGTTTTGCTATGCTGCCATACCCTTTCACAAATCTCCTGTAGTATCCCGATAACCCCAGAAATCCCCTCAAAGCCTTTACATCCCTTGGAATAGGCCAATTCTGAATGTTGTCTATTTTCGATGGATCGATTGAAATACCTTCTGCCGAAATATAATGCCCTAAATATTCTAGTTTATGCATCCGAAACTGCACTTATTTAAATTGGCTACTAAGTGATTTTCCACCAGCACTTGCAACAATCTGAGGTGGATAACATGCTCGGCTAGACTTTTGCTATAGATGAGGATGTCATCAAAGAACACAAGAACAAACCTCCTTAGATAAGGTTTACAGATTTTGTGCATTAATGACTGGAAAGTGGCAGGAGCATTTGTCAGCCCAAAAGGCATGACTCTAAACTCATAACGCCCCTCATGTGTTCAAAAGGCTGTCTTAGGTATGTCTTCCTCTGTAACCCTGATTTGGTGATAGCTAGACTTCAAATCAATCTTAGAGAACACCACAGAACCTCCTAGCTCATCAAAAATCTCATCAACGCATGTAATTGGATACTTATCGGGTATAGTTATTTTGTTCAAAGCTCTATAGTCCATGCACATACGCCAGTCACCATCTTTCTTTTTTACCATCAGAACTGGGCTGGAAAATGGATTAGTACTTGTTCTAATCACACCAGAAGCTAACATCTCTTTCACCAATTTTTCTATCTCATTCTTCTGGTAAAAAGGATATCTATAGGGTTTGGAATTTGGTGGTTTAGATCCTGGTTCCAAGGTAATAGCATGATCAATATCCCTCTGAGGAGGTAGCCCTGAGATTGGTTGAAATACCTGATTAAACTCCCTTAACACTACTGCGATTTCTTCTGTAATACCCGTCAATTCAACCTATTGAATATGGACAACTTCAAACTTGAACAATTCAGCTACAACCTCCTGATCACTTCTTTCCTCAACCATATAACTAGTGCCTTCTTACCGTAGAAGTTTAAAGATGGTTTTTAAAGACACCATCGCAGAATTTAGGCAGTTCTCCATAGAATTTTATCTTCTCTCCATTACTTCTAAATTTCATAACCTGCTTCTTAAGGTTAATGAGTATGTCCCCCAATGTTTCCAGCCACTCAACCCCCAAAATTATGTCAACACTTTTCAAGTCAAAAGGGAAAAAATTTTGCCTAATGGAGGTACCTTGAATAACCACTTCCACCGATTCACAAACTCCTACACTTTGGATTTTACAACCGTTTCCAAGCCTCACTTTATACGGTTTAGTATTGCTCACAACCAGCCCCAACTCATCAACTAATCCTTCCCTAACGAAATTATGAGAAGCCCCATTGTCAATCAACACTATCAACTCTTTTTCTACAATCCTACCTTTTACTTTAAAAGTTTGAGGCCTTATTATCCCCATCACCGAACTTGCCGATAGCTCTGGCTCAGCCAAAGTTTGTGAACAGTCCACATCAAGAGTAGGTTTAATAGTTAATACCTGATTAACTAGTTCAGCTTCCTCCTCTTACAAATCTTTCGGTTGCTCGTCATCCTTCAGCAAGATATGGAATTGTTTTTCGCCACATCTATGTCCCGGTATGAATTTGGCATCGCATTAGTAACAAACCCCTTGCTCTTTCTTCCGTTGAATCTCATCAGCTGTCAACCGCTTGAATGGATAAGGGGAATCCCTCCGATTGGGTCGACGTCCTTCAAATTTTCTGTTCGGGTAGGAGTTTAACCTTGGAATGGGTGTTGTTGACATCGGTGGAGCTCGATTCCCATCCAAAAGCCGATTAGGGCTGCCTAACATCGAATTTGGGAGAGAGGAAGTTGCTAGGTTTTTACCATGGGTTGGGTAAATTTTATTACCCTCTTCCCTAATGCCGAATCCAATTAAACCACCTTGGGTTTTAACACTCTTTATGGGTTGGGCAGTCTGATTCAACAAAGCCCAGTTTCTCCCTTCAGTCATTTGAGTCATTTCTATTGTAGCATCCCATCACCGATGGGAAGGGTAGAATAGTCATTTAGAATGGTTTCGAGTGCTTAGAAACACCCTTACATGTTCATGCATAATCTCATATCCGCATACATGTGAATAGTACATTTTTGC
>JANITX010000010.1:42279525-42291434 GCA_027564395.1 Erythroxylum ulei | reverse complement strand
GACTTTCTCTGCTCTTTTCCAATTCTCCCAAGTTTTTCCTCTTCTTCTTTAAATAATACCATATTATGATTGCTCTTTCCTTTTTACCCTTCATTTAATTGGTTCTCCCAATTTTGCCCCTTTTGTCCATCAACTACTAACATCTTAACTCCTTATTTTGATCTCAGGTAAATGAAGAAATTTGATAACACTTCCTTCTAGAGAAATGTTCCTCTATGTGTTATGTGTCCAATGACACCAACATCATTCAATTTGGATAAGTAATTTGGAAGATATAACTTAAACATTTTCAGGTTATTCACAGTCATAAACAGTGTACTATATACAACTTCCATCAAGAAATTCAATATATTACAGACTGAATCCCAATTTGATGTTTTCATATGATTTGTATCCCTACATCTCTAGTTTACTCCAAATTAACAATCATCTCATTTGGATCTCTATAGGTCAATATATCCTCAAAATACTGAAGCATGTTCATTAAAACATCCAACTCATATTCTTCCAACCGAACCTCTCATTTTCGTTCAATCAATCTTTTTCAAAACAATTGAAAATGTGAGGAATTTTTTTGGAGAGGTAGAAAAATGTCTTAGGAATCCATTGCTTTAAAAATCAGGTTATTTGGAGGTCTAATGAAGAAGTTATGGTCAAAAGACTATCGGATGTTCATCAGCCTCTCATAACTTCAAAGTCGCTATCATGCAACTGCACCGTAGCGACTTTCGCTATTCAACCTCCAAAGTCGCTGTCGTGCTTTTGCACAACAGTGCTTTTTGGCTAACCCTCAAGGTTGCTGTCGTGCTTTTGCTTGATGGTGCTTTTGGTATATAATCTTAAAAGTCACCGTCGTGCATCTTCTTCTTTATAGACATCCTAACTTCTAAACTCTGTAACTTTTGATCCAGAATTCCAAATTTTGCAAACTTTATGTCAATGGAAAGATAAAAAAAAGATATAAAATTTCTATGAAGACTTCAGAAACAATTTTTGCTTCTATAAGGGTCAACATTTCCAAACAAGGAAGCTGTTCCGAAAATCCATCCTATGCAACATCACCAACTTCTAATAATTATATCTTCCCACTTAGATGTCCAAAAATCTCATACTATATGCCATTGGAAAGCTAGAAAGATAAAACTACAAACTTTATGAAGAAATTTTATCAAAATCTCTCTAGATCAACCCAGAAAAATCACAGAAGTTTCAGATCAAAATCCAACTCTTCACTGTTCATTCTCAGAGAATTTTCAAACTTCCACTTTTCAAAATCCAACACTTCAATTTTTTTTCTAGTTTTTCTACTCCATTTCAATCAACTCATTTACCATAATTTCATGCTATTCCAAATATATCAGTTTAGTCAAAAATCATCAAAAACCAAGAATTCATAATCAACCTATTCATGCTTTGTTACTTTTCTGCATTTTCAACTTTCATGCTTAATCACTATTCTTCCTCTCAACTTCCATTTAAACTCAATATCATTCATAAACAAATTATAGTCCATGATTGATCATGAATATTAATAACAGAACATACACACATATTCGCACTCATCATCAACTTACTACATTCACTACCTAAATCTTGTAATTCATAAATTCTCCTTTTTCTTTACTCATAACTAATCACTAACAATTTCTCATTTAATAGTTCTAAATTCCAATTTCTCATTTAATAGTTCTAACTTCCGAGAAAAGTTCGGGGGTCCAACAATTTATATTAAATAACTAAATATAAATTCCTTACTATTATTAATTTTGTTCTTAATAATAATAAAGATCAAAATATATTTTTATTTTTGTCATCATGAAGATAAAAAGAATTAAAAGAGAACGGCGTCGTTTTGGTCTTGAACAGAATAAGACAGGGTTGTCTTGGACAGAGAATCCAAACTTGTCATAAAATAAGATTATGATAAAATAGGAATATGATAAACAAAATGAGTCCCAAAATATGAGAGCCATATCTATACAAGTACAAAAGATAGATAGTTTACTATTCAAGTACAAAATACTTGCAGGCCCCAAAATAGATAGATAATTTACTAAACAAAAAGTAGCTGACAAAAAATTGATCAGTCTTGAACATTTCATAGTTAACTTTTCTCTTTTGATTTTGGTGGTCAACTTGGTTGAAGACATTTATGGTGATATTAAATCACATAAACGCATATCATTCTCAGAAGTTTCTGATATTGGTCTCTTCATTTTGAAAATCTGAGGTGTCATTTGAGCTGAAGAAATAATGTCTATTTCAGTGTGACAAATTACAGCTCTATTATCCTGTAATTAAATAAACTCAATAAGTGGAAGACACAATACATGAATATATTGAAAAAATAGATATACATACTTTGTTATCAACTACAGATACAGAAATACACCCATCAAGAATGTTTTCCGAAAAGTAGCTGAGTGATTCAATTTGATTTGAATCCTGCAGAATGAAAAGTATCTTATAAGAGAAGCAGGTATGTTGGCACTTTCTATAGGTTGATATGTTATTGTTTTTTTCTTCAAACAAGAAAATCCAACTTTGTAAAGCAAGAGATTGTCTTACAATTTCAGATGCAGAAACTGATTGTGGTGCATATGATTGAATAGAATCCTAGCACAAATTTAAATGAATTAAAATAATCATTCATGTGTGATCCATATTATACATAATATTAATGGTATGTATTGTTCACAGTAGGTAATGATGACAGAGGTACAATATCAATAGGAATGTTACTTAGTGATTCATCCAGAATTGAATCCTGTAAAGCAGAACTCATTACTTGATTACTGAATGCCTACTTACATCTAATTAATTTAACAATGAATGATTTTACAATGAGATAATATATATCTGAATTTTTTAATATAGTGTCAATGAAAAGAAGAGAAATTAGATAATTGAACTTGGTAGGAAATCAATCATATAGTTTGCTAAGTACTAATTGTAGCCAAGGCTCCAACATAAGTAATTTGCTACAATAATATGATTATAAAAATAAAGAATACCTAAATTTTCTTGATAGAACAAAAAAAAATTTAAAATGTGTAAAAGTGGTATTAATACTCTAGTGGTCTTACTGAAAGGTCAATAGCAGTAGCAGAAGCAGTCAAATAACATTCCTGCATAAACATCTGGAAAAGGAAACAAATGACAGAAGCGTAGAACTATGTGAATTCTTCTATAAATACCAAGTATCTAATGTCAAAAAGAAATTCTTAAAGTTTTATTTTCACAGGATTATTTGAATTTCAATGTAATCTTTTATTATGTGATGTATATTTGAGATTAGATTTTATTTTATGTTGACAACTTTATGTTATTGAAGTTTTGAATGCCTATTAGTTTCTAGATTAAAAAAAGAAGGGAACACGTGGAGGGTTGTGCCTACCATTTTTATTTGAATATGGGCTTCTTTCTTTGTGGTTTGGTTTATTGGCAACTGTTTTCTCACCCATTCTCATTCCCACCCGAAAATGTTATTTCAAGCTATTAGCAGACTTATTTTGTTCTTCAGAAGTTTATGGTGTTGTTTCCAGCAATAACGTTTAATTAGTATACTTATTTTGTCCTTCAACCGTTAATGGTGTACTTGCCAGTAATAACGTTTCATTCTTTTGTGCCTCTACTAAATGATTTTTTTAAGAGAGAGTGATGCTCTTGTGCATGTGTGTATATGAGAAACCGGAGATTTTCAATGCCCCTCGCTTTACTTCTTTTGACTTATCAGATCCCAAAGGTTTATAACTTTGTTGGCTTTTCAGTTTTGGCCGGCCAAATTAACATTTTAATTTATGAAATGAAATAATACGAAATAATATAATAATTCATTAAATGATTAATTAAAGCATAATTTTATTTTGTTATTTTTATTAACTAATTTTTAAATTAATCAATCAAAATAATATGTTACCAAAATAATGTCTTTTGAGTAGATTTATTAATAGTAAAATATCAAAATGATCGTGTGTGGTTAAATTTCATGTGGATAATAATCGATTCAAAGGATGCATATTATTTGGCCAAAACTCAAACATATTTGTAGTAATAAATATATGACAAATATTTAACTTTCCAAATAAATCATAAAGTGATCCAATGAAAGCTTGTAATTTGGCAGCAACTTATTATCAATATTTAATCACTACAATAAGAGTACCACTTATAAATTGATATGCCTGTCTAATTATCTTCTGATTGGGTTGCCATTATTTGAATTTGTTAATTATATTGCATTCAAATTTTAACTTTGAGTTTGTTGCCTTGTTTATTTTTATTCATCATTCAGAAATACCTCTGCTAATATAATATTTGTCAACTTCATCTCTATGCCTATGCTAAATGACCTAAAATTTAAGGTTTAGAAAGAAAACATCATGGTCATTCTTTGTTGTATGGATCTAGACCTTACTCTTTAGATTGAGCAACCCATTTCTGTCACGGATATAAGTTCTTTTAATTATAAAAGGGATAAGGAGAAGTGGGAATGCTCCAATCACATAAGTCTTATGATTATGAAACATTCAATTCCATAAACATTTAGGGCATAATGTCTAAATTATTTCTTAAAAAACTTGAGCATCGTTTTACTAAAAATGAAAAGGCAAAAACAAGTGCTTTTCTAGCAAGTCTTGTTTCCTTGAGATATAAGAGCAAAAAGGAACACCGGTGAGTCCATTTTATTAATGCCTCACTTTGCATTAAAACTAAATGTGTTAAGTTAGAGTTGTTTGAAGACTTGCTTATGCTTTTTGATTAGATCTCTCTTCCCACATAATTTATTCAATTTAAAATCAACTATAATTTTCAAAAAGAGAAATAGTCTCTTAATGATCTCATTTCACATTGTGCGCAAGAAGAAGGAGATTGAAACAATAGAAGGTTGAAAGTGCTCATTTGACATCCACCTCTAAGGGTAATAATAAGAAGAGATAGAAAGATAAGGAAGTTGCTAATATTATACCAAAAAAGAAGCAGTATAATGAACAAAAACAAAAAACTAGGAAATTTGCTTACTACTTCTGTAGAAAAACTTCTTATAAGCAAAGGAGGGTACCAAATATCATACTTGGTATATAAAGAAGGGTACGCTTTTTTCTTTTATTTATTTTGAGGTTAATTCGATTTCGGTAGCTAGACATACTTGGTGGTTATATTAGGATGCTATTACTTATATAAATGTGTCCATGCAAGGTTGCTCGAGCTACTTAAAACCCAATGATGTTGAAAAATACATCTATATAAGTGATGGAACGACAATTGAAGTTAAGGCAATAGGGATTTTTAGGTTATTATTAAGAATGGATATTATTGGATTTGAAAGAGACTTATGTTATACCACCTTTTAGGTAGAATTTGGCTTCTATTTTTGTAGAGGACAATGTTACTTATTATTTTTCTTCTAGAAATGGACAACTTAGTGTTTTTCATAATTTAAAGCTTATCAGTTCTAATTCTTTATCAAAATATGATAACTGATACTTAATATAATCGCTTTATCTGGCGAATCCTTGCATGTGAATACATGGGGTACTAAAAGAAAATTAACAAATGATAATTTTGCTTCATTATGGAATAAACATTTAGGATATATCTCTAAACAAGAATTGAAAGACTTATGTTAGATTAAATTCTTGATCCACTTGATCTATCAAACTTTGAAGTTTGTATCAAGTGTATTAAGGGAAAGCAAACAAACATAAAGATTTAGGTGCCAAAATATCTTCAGTTATATATATATATTGTGGGCCATTTCGTAGAACTTTTTAGAATGGTTAAAATATTTTATTATGTTTATAGATGATTATTCATGTTATGGGCACCTTGATCTCATTCATAAGAAGTCGTATGCACTTGATTTGTTCAAATTTTCAAAGATGAAGTTGAGAATTAACTTGGCAAAAGGATTAACAGCGTTGGATCTAATCATAATAGTGAATATTACAACAAATATGATGATTTAGGTGAACATCTTCTAAGACCATTTAACAAATGCCTAAAAGAATGCAGACCGTTATGCCAGGGAGCCCTTTCATGAATGATGTTATTGAGAGTTAAAATAAAACATTAAAGGATATCGTAAGGAGTATGATTATTTATAATATCTTATTAGATTCGATGTGGGCAGAGGCATTATAGACCCTAATTTACATTCTTAGTTAAATTTCCAACTAAGGCAATAACTAAAGCTTATTATGAATTATAGATAGGTAAAAAGCCTAGTGTAAAGCAATTTTTATATTTGGGACTGTCTAGTTGAGGAATGACCTTGTAAGCCAAATAAAAGGAAATTAGACTCAATAAAAGTTAGTATTATTTCATTGGATACTCTAAATCCTATAAGTAAATTTATTTTTGAGATGGAAAATGTCAAATTCCTTAAGGATGCTTAAAGGGGGAGATAAGGTTAGATACTTTGTCTTTGAAGAGGTATTCATTTCTCTTCCTACAATTTTTACTGATCATAATTAGAACATCATTTTTAACATTTTTTAAAAAGCAAATTCAAAGCAAGAAGAGAATATTGAAAATGTCCTTGATCAAGATCAATTGAACATCCCTAAAGGAAAAACAACCTCAAGAACAAATGTCATTAAGAAGACCCACTAGAGAGAGGAGAAATACAATGCTAGATGATTAATTTTCTGATTTTAGAGACATGATATATACATTGGCATAGTGGAAGATTGTCCGATCAACTTGCATGAAGCCATTAAAGTTTCTAATTCTTAAGGTGGATTGATGACATTAATGAGGAAATGACGTTCACGAGAGATAATAATTTTTGGGGATATTGTCCCAATTCTTGAAGGTGTTTAACACTAAATGGAATTCAAAAGGCAATGTGTAAAGATACAAAGATTGTCTTGTCGGAAAGGGCTTTATTTAAAAGGAAGATATCGATTATAAAGAAATTTTCTCACTATTTTTTCCAAAAGATTCTTTCAGGATTATAATGGTTCTTGTGGCATTCTTTGATCTTGAGTTACATCAGATGGATGTTAAGATAATATTCCTCAATTATGACATTTATAAAATAATTTACATGGAGCAACTTGAAATTTTATTTCTAGGTATTCAAAAGAGATGGTGTTTAAATTAAAGAAATCAATCTATGGATTTAAGCAAGCTTCTCATTAATGGTATTACAAATTCTAATAAGTTTTTATCTCTTTTGGTTTTGAGAAGAATTTGTTTCATGATTGTATAACCACAAGTTTTATAGAAGCAAGTATATTTTTCTAATTTTATATGTTAATGACAAATTGCTTGCCAACAAAGATGTAGGCTTATTGCATGAAACCAAGAAGTTTTATTCAAAGAAATTAGAGATGAAAGATCTTAGTGATCCCTCTTTTATGTTAAGGATTCAAATACATCAGGATCATTCTCAAGGATCATCATTAATAGGACTGAAGAAGGCTTCTACAAAGCCATCACCCAACCTCATTTTATAAAATTTGAAGTATTATTCTTCTATTTACTACCTCTAACCCTATCCTTATGACTACATCCATCCCTAACATATTAAGAATTGCTTTACTCTCTCAATTTTACATGATGCTCAAAACTTACAACACTTGAGATTGAAACTTGACAATGCAATACCATCAAAGAAGGTAACAAGCCTTAGACTTGCATAAATGTTAATACTAACAAAAAAGCTTGCTCGAATAACCTTCATATGATATAGGTATTGGCAACACAAAAGCCCAATTACAAAAGCAACTTTTTGATTCATAACCATTATGATATCATCATGATAACTACAGGGATCTATGCATAAGTTGTCTCCTCTTCTCTTTCTCTTTGTTAACTATGTTACTATTTTGACAATTAATCTTCGTTTATATACAACAGTGTCACTTGGCATTAATATTACATCCATTTGATCAACATATTAAACACAAATTCAAGATCTAGAAGTATATAATGAATCACCTCCCTCAAGTATGAATAGGAAGGGTAGAAAAGCTTAGACTTAGAACTAGGGTTTGAAATTCCAGTTTGATTATCTTTGGGATGAAGTTGGGTTCATAAGGATCGAAGGACTAGTTCCAGCCAAAATAATGTCAGTTTATTAAATCTTTAACAAAATGATATTATTTATTCAATAGTTGAGGAATCAAGTTTGAACTAGTTAGACCAAAGATGCCTAGGGCAGACTTAGTTTATTGTCAACTCTAATTTAAATTGACCTAGCTTGATTGAACCTAAAGTCAATATGTTATATTCAATTTGCTCAAACTTAAACCAAGCCAAGTTAATAAAATATTTGGAATTAAAATTAAGATGCATTTTAGGTATAATAATAATCGATTCAAATTCTTATATATATATATATATATAATCTTAATTATTTTATTTTCTCATTTTTAACTTTCTATGGTTCTTACTTAGAACATAAAAACCTCAAAAATATACTTTGTAATAAACAAATTGAGACCTATTCAAGATGATATTAAATTTAAATAGTAATACCTCAATCTAATAAATAAATTTAAATTTTTAGAATATGTTTTTTCGAACTTTGCATTCAAGCTTGTAAAAAGTTTTCAAGGTTAGGCTTAGACCTTAAGAGTCTAACTTTGTCCCAAATCATTGTCATTGTGGGTATAAACTACTAAAGGAGATGCATCTTTTTATATATATCATAGATATAGGCTTAGGCTTGACAAAAATTGCCCGACTCAATCCCTACCTGTCCTATGCTACCTTAGACCTGGGCTTGGGGTTGTCTGCCTTGAGACCTAGCTTGACTAGGCCCTAGGCTAGCCTAGATTGACTTTTTTAAAAAAAATAAAAAACGACGTTATTTTGTCCATGCCCATCGGGCCTCTAGTCGGGTCGGACTTGGGCAACCTAAGTCCAAGCCCTAGCTGAGGTTCAATTAACCTAGGCCTAGCTCGGTGACTTCGAGCAAGGCTAGGTTGGGCGGGCAGGGCCCGAGCCCAATTGTTAAGTCTAAGGCCAAAGTCAACAGATTCGACCTTAGCTGACAAGGCTTTAGGATAGACTTGGTTTTTTTTTTAAATTTTGAGCTTTTGGTCAAGCTTGGGCTCTAGCTAACTAACCAAAAACTCCAAATTTTTAAGTTAAATGACATCATTTTGAGTAAATGACGTCGATTTGAAATTTATAAAATTAAAAATATATTTAATCGAGATTAGCCCGAACTCGATCAAGCTTTGGGATACCTAAGGTTTTTCAGGTTTAGGCTCGATCGAACTTCTTATTGAGCCCGAATGCAAATATAGATTTTCGGGCCCAAGTCTAAGCCAAGCCTGGCCCATTGCAAAAGCTTATATAGGCTTGAGGAAATTAAATGAGTTTGAGTACATAGTTTAAGTTGGTCTAAGAGTCAATGAGAGATAATTCTCTTAGAATATAATTGGTCTTGCTAAACCAACTTTGTTACAGTAAGATTAAGTTTCATCAATTAATAAAGAAAAATATGCAATAGTAAAGAAAAAGTACTTATGTTGAATAATTGATAATTTTTCTTGAAGTGTTGGTAATTTGGCATGAATGAATTTTTTCTTTAACTATTTTTTTAAGGTAGCTGAATTATTGTTCCTAAATCACCATCTCAAGTTATACCGCTAAAACGATATAACCTGGCATTATTTAATGGTCCCAAAGTAGAAGGATAATAATTTATTACACAGTACACCAAAGCTACAATGGAAATGAATTGTTGAAGGACTAAGTTATTGAAAACAAAACAAATTTCTAGCATGGTTTCAGTCTCACGGGTGAAAGTACTCGTATTATCTTGGAATTATTTCCACATGTTTCCAAATTGTTCATATGCTCCATTAAAGGGAAAAAGGACAAGACGTGTAATTTCTCTCTCTTTTTAAAAAATTAATTTTATTACTTTCAATAATTAAAATATTTTAAAATATTAAAATATTTAATACTTATCATATTATTCTAATATAAACTGCTATACTAATTAATGAATATATGATAAAGTTGATATGGTTATTATTATCATATTTTAATAGCTATTTTAAAAATGATTTGATAGAAATACAATAAAAAGTTGGTAAGATATGATTAGATCATATTAATTAGACTTATTTCTTTTGTTTTGGATTGATTTTGGTAAAATTGACATTTATTTTGGTTTAGGATAAGGAAAAAAAAGGTTGGACCAAAATTTTGGTTTAAAATATCAAATTGAAGAACCATTTGTCAAAGTCAAACATTTTGGGAAGATGGAGCTAAAGAAGAAAGATTATTGGAAATGATAAGATGAGATCATGCCTAAGAGTTAGACTTACTCTAGGAAGTTTATTCAAATTAGGAGACTTAATTTTTAGGCCTATTATATAGGGATCTTGATTTGTTCAATCATTATCTCTGAATTATTTGTAGACTTTAATTTTGTAGAGGGACGAACACATTATTATCCTTTTTTTCTTTCTTTTAATCTGGTGGGAAAGGATAGCCATGAGTGGCTAAATCTGAATTTTTTAATTCAAAAGGAAATTAAAATTGCATTTGTAACTATGAGAAGTTTTGTTCTAAACATGGATTTTATTTTAATTCAAGCACTTCTTATTTCTTGATCTTATATTTTATGAGTAATTAATATTAAATGATCTAAAAAATTAATTTATTGTTGATTATTCTAATAATTATCCATGAGTTCAGTAATTTGCAACTATCATGAATAATTGGTACAAGTAGCGAGTAGGTTATTTATGTATTTGCATATCTTTCTTATGAGAAATAAGAAAGCTAAATTACATAGTTGTAGCTAACTCAACTAAATTTAGGGCTAAATCTTTTTCATTATGCTTACTGCTAACATTTAATTGATATAAAACCCTATAATATCCAATCAACTAATGGTAAGTTTTGATTTGAATACTAGCTTTTAATAAATTAATTTAGAGACATTGAGACTTATTATTACTATCATACTAGGTTTTAGACTAAATGCTTTGTTGTAAGAATTTTTCTTTTTACACTAATGTTTAGAGTTACATTTAGATTGAATTCGAGTTAGGTAAAATTGAATCTATCACTTTTATACTCAGTTGATTCCTTTTGATTTCTTGTTAATTTTAATTTATTAGTTAATTAATCATTCTCCATTCTATTTTATCAATTGAAATTAAGAAATTTATATTTAGTTCTACTGGGATTCGACTTGATTTTGCAACTACTACAACAATTTAGTAAATCATCAACTAATTTTGAGGGCTTCGATAACTTGTTCAAAACTTTTGTGCCATTTTCATAAACTATTTTATTTTCTTAATTTATTTGCTTTATTTTTAATTTAAAACTAATTTATTACATTAGATAAATTGTTCTTCTCAAACAAGCAAGTTACAATTTAATCCAAAGATTAAGAAGATAATATATTGTTTAAGGAAAAAGACTAAGCAAGGGAAAAGCCATTCATCACCAAAAGTGGAAGTAAAGATAGGTTTAATAATTGGTGGAGACTTTAGTTTTTAAAGAAGTTGAAGGGAAGATGACAAATCCTTATGATAAAATGTTGAGGGACTTAACTATACTAGATTTGAATCAACAATCCTTATGCATAAGATTTCAAGATGTTGAGGTAGATTTCGAATTAAAATCTAGTTTAATTCACTTACTCCCTATTTTTTGTAGTCATGTTGTTGGATCCCGTTTCCGGAACCCAGCCTCGGAATCCAAAATTGAAGGAAACATAAGGCGTGCGGAAAGCGAAATCAAATCGAAAGGAGGATGAAAACGAAAGAATAGAACTAAGGGCAAAAGAATCGAAAGCAAAACGAATTCAAGTCGAACTGAAACCAATTTCCGACATCCGACAAATGAGTCGCGTTGGAAACCTTAAGACTATCGATCTAAACTAATCCAAATCCGTGTACATTTTTTTTCTTTAATCATTCTCA
>JANITX010000010.1:42177322-42193520 GCA_027564395.1 Erythroxylum ulei | reverse complement strand
GATGATCCTGAGGCATTTGCAGAGCTTAAGGTGAAAGAGATTAAAAATGGTAGACTTGCAATGTTCTCAATGTTTGGGTTCTTTGTTCAGGCTATTGTTACTGGAAAGGGACCTCTAGAGAATCTGGCGGATCATCTCGCCGATCCTGTCAACAACAATGCTTGGGCCTATGCTACCAACTTCGTCCCTGGAAAGTGAACTGAGGGTTTCCTTGTACTGAAAGCGCCGTATTTGGCGACTACCATCAATCCATGAGCTTGCGAATGAATGTGTTTGCACTTTACAGCATTTCATTATCATTTATCACCCGAGTACTTCAAAGTTACCCTGTGAATAAGAACCAGTAAATATGGAAAGGAATGAAGAATGAATGGATAAAGTAAGCCAACAACTCAATTAGGCCCTAAAACTCAATCTGATAATCACCTAACTCGAGTGTTGATGGCCATAAAACCGTTATTTGTACCTGTTATTCGATCTACTTTCAGGTTAAAAACATAATTTAATAAATAAACACACGCACGCACACGCACACATATATTGCATATGTTATTATAAGGTTTGACTAAAAACTACAAATGATTTAATGAAGTTTCGGATTAATAGACCTAAACATCTAATTAAGTATGAGTTATTGTATGTATAAAAATTTTAGGTTAATATTCATAATTTATGATGACAACAATAAGAAAAAATATTAAATATATAAATAAGTCGTTATGATCTTGAAGATTATATTAGTCTTTTTTCTAATATCCGACCATTAGAAAATATACGGATAATATATACGCATCATTTAGAAGGTCAAAAGTAGGAAAGAGTCACGACACTTTAATCATGTTGATTCTAATAGATTCAAGTACGTTTTTGTTATTAAATTTATTCTTAATAATTTGACATGATTGATTTAAGTATATATTTTGGGTATTGTGAGAATTATGTGTAAAACATAAAGACAAAAGAGACTAAAAAAATAGACTAATTAATTGATCTGAAAAGTCTCCTGAAAAATCGTTTTTTTTTCTTCAAATTTGAGCTTCTTGAAAAGATATATTTTAGCTACCAAAAAAGTTATATCTATTAAAAAAGAGCCTTTTCATTTTACAGCCAAACACTCATTTTTCTTAAAAAAAAGTTTTTGTGGTGAAAAAAACTACTTATTCACCCTTCAAAAGCTCAACCAAACAGGCACTTAGTCTTTTTCATAAGCTCAAACTTATCAATTTTGATTCTTTATCAAAATATGATAACCTATATTAACTTAATATAATTACCTCATCTGGTGAATCCTTACATGTTAATACATAGGCTCCTATAAAATGAACAAATAATAATTCTGCTTTGTTATGGTATAAACATTTATGATATATCTCTAAATAAAGAATTAAAAGGCTTATGTAAGATGAAATTCTCAATCCACTTGATCTACCAAAGTTTGAAGTTTACATCAAGTATATTAAGCGAAAGTAGACAAACATAAGGAGATTAAGTGCTAAAGAATCTTCAGATATCTTAGAACTAATTCAAACAAATATCTGTGGGCTATTTCCTACACCTTTTTGGAATGGTCAAAAATATTTTATTACATTTATAAACAATTACTCATGTTATGGGTATCTTTATCTCATCCATAAAAACTCACTAACACTAGATAAGTTCAAAATTTTCAAAGCTGAGATTAAGAATCAACTTGAAAAAAGGATTAGTAATGTTATATCTAAATGTGGTAGTTAATATTATAACAAATATGATGTTTCGGTGAACAAATTCTTACACCATTCACTAAATTCCTAAAGAAACGTAGTATATTTTCATAGTATACTATGCCGAAGGTGAGCCTTGGAGTAATAGGTAAAGTTGCTTTATGGTCACAGGTTCAAGTTATAAACACAACCTCTTTGTAAAAATACAAAGTAAAGGTTGCATACATTATGATTCTCTCTAGACCCCCACAAAGAGGGGAGCTTTGTGTACTGAGTACATAAAATTTTGACTATTCTGAGGAGCTATAGCATGAACGATGTTAGTAAGAGATGAATATGATATTAAAGTATATGGTAAAGAGTATGATTTTGTATACTACTTTACTAAATTTGCTCTAAGGAGAGGCATTAAAAACTATAACCTATTTTCTCAATAGAGTTCCAACTAAAATAGTGACAAAAATCCTTATGAATTATGGACAGGCAGAAAGCCTAGTATAAAACATTTTCGTATTTGGAGTTATTCAGTTGAGGCAAGGCCTTATAGGTCTAATGAAAGGAAACTAGACTCAAGAACAATCATTAGATATTTTGTTAGATGCTTTGAACAGTCACACGGGTACAAATTTTATGATCCAAAAGGTAAATTTATTTTTGAGATGGGAAATATGAAATTCCTTAAAGATATTGAGTTTGAAAGGGGGACAAGGTTAAAAATATTATGTGTAAAGAGGAATTCCTTTCTCTTCCTATAGTTGTTATTGACCATGATCAAGTCATCATTCTTAACATTGTTCAAGAAGCAATTCTAAAACAATAAGACAATGGTGAAAATCTCCTTGATTAAGATCAATTGAACATCCCTAAATGGCAAACTTAACAACATCAAAAACAAATGCCATTAAGAAGATACACTAGATAGAGGAAAAATGCACTTCTGGATGATTATATTATCTTTCTACAAGAACATGACATGGACATTGGCATGGTGGAGGATGATCCAATCATCTTCTGCTAAGTTATTGAAAGTTATAATTCTCAAAAGTGGATTAATTCTTGAACAAGGAAATTAATTCTATGAAAGGCAATGATCTTTGGGATCTTGTCACATTTCCTAAAGGTTGGAAAAATATAATGCCCATTTTATGATAAAGGGCTTTCTTTAAAAGGAAGGCATTGATTATAAAAACTTTGTCATTGATTTTTTCAAAATATTCTTTCAGGATTATAATGGCACTTATGGCATAGTTTGATCTTCAGTTGTACCATATGGATGTCAATACAATGTTGCTTAATGGTGACATTGATGAGACAATTTATATGGATTGAGTTGAAAACTTCGTGTCTAGATATTCAAAGTAGATGGTTTGAAAATTAAAGAAATCCATCTATATACTTAAGTAAGCTTCTTGTCAATGGCATTACATGTTTCATCAAGTTATCAACTATTTTGATTTTGAGATGAATTTCGTTAATGAATGTATATCCCGTAAGTTTTTTAGGAGTAAGTTTATTTTTTTGGTTTTATGTGTTAATGGCATACTGCTTACTAGCAACGATATAGACTTTATGCACAAAACAAAAAATTTTCTATCAAATAATTTTAAAATACAAAATCTTGTGGTGACTTTTTTTTATTGAGGATTTAGATACATCGAGATCATTGTTAAGGTATTATTAGGTTATCACAAAAAATCTTAACTGAGAAGGTACTTAAGAGATTCAACTTACAGGATAGTAAGTGATGCACTTATTGCTAAAGGAGATAAATTTAGTCTCAATCAATGCAAAAGGTTCTTTATGCTTCGACTATAGGAAGTCTAATGTATGCTTAAGTATGTATGTGTCTGGATATTGCTTATATTATTGGAAAGTTATGCAAATATTTGAGCAATCTGGGAATGGATTATGTGGAAGTAGTCAAAAAGGTTTTGTGATATTTTAAAAAAACAAAAGACTACGTACTCATACCAAGAGATTAGATTAGTTAGAGATCATTAGATATTTTGACTCTGATTTTATGGAATGCCTAGATAGTCGTAGATCCACTTCAGTCTATATTTACCTACTTGCTAGAAGAGCTATTTCCTAGAAAAGTTACTAAGTAAACACTCATAGCTTCTTCCATCATGGCATCCAATCATAGGATATGGTTACGAAAATTTATCACTAGGTCGTGAATTATAAATAGCACTAAAAGACTATTAAAGTTATTTTGTAACAATAAGTTGGCAGTACGTCAACAATAACAAGAGCACATTAAAGTCAAAGTATATCGACGTTAAGTTCCTAGTTATTAAAGAAAGAATTCATAGTGGTTAGATCATTTATAGAATATATTGGAATAAACTCTATGATTGTGAATCTGTTAACTAAAGGTTTACCACTCAAGGTCTTTTATAAGCACATTGCTCCATTTAATGATATGTTAATTTAATGGGCATTTATATTTCTGGATACATATGGTTATAGACATGTCTTAATGACTGTTATGATTTAATGCTATAATATAAAGAATTTTATGAGTTTACACTCTGATTTTGTTTAGTTTGATCTCACTGAGGAATAAGGGGACTAGTTGTAATTAGGCATATTAAGATCATATGACATGAAATTCCTATGCTACACAATCATACTTGATCCATGTTAATTATATTAATGTATGTGACCACAGATGGGTCTAGTCCTGATAATTGTAACAAAGGTTTCTTTGATCATATATTAATATTATTGATGGGCTAGATTGTTTAAAAATGATTTTGTAATAGCAGTTTTGAGCTCATAATGTCTATTATGATATAAAATTATAAGGTATTTTGTATATGTAGTCTAAGTAGGAGATTGTTAGAATTTCAATGGACTAGTATAGGTACATATTAATAATTATGTGTCATGAGCTACTATAAGATTTGGTTCTAAATTAAAAGTGATCCAACAAGGTTTTAGCTTAATTAATGGGCCTAAAACGTTTAACAAAGTACGAGCTACTATATATGTAGAAACTCTAGTGTTATAGTCCTAATTATAAGTGGGTGGTTATGGTACCAAGAGTGAATTAGGGTCTTTTCTTCAAATACCCCATCAATGGAAAAAAGGCAGATAACCTATACGATCTTTGGAAGGCTAAAATCGAAAGGAGCTGTAACACTTCAATCTTGTCCATTCCAATTGAATGAAGTACGCTTTTATAATCAAGCCTACTCTTGATAATTTAACTTGATTAATGTGGGTTCACACTGTAGGTTTATTTTAAATCTAACATATTATTATTATTATTTAATCCATTGTGTGAAACTAAACTTGTATCAGGATCATTATTATTTATCATTCAATAAAGCTTTCATAAAGCCATCAGCCAACCTCACCTATGAAACTTTGAAGTCTTCTTCTTTTGTTTACTCCCATTAAACCCATCTTTAATCTTCTGATTACATCCATCCCCAGAATATGAAAAACCGGTTTTCCCTCTCAATTTTGCACGTTATTTAAAACGTGCGACACTTGAGATTGAAACTTGACAGTGTAAAGGGTTTGAAATTTGCAATATTGTCACAGAGAGTGACGAGCACCAAGAATTGCATTGAGGTTAATATTACGAAGAAGGCTTACTCTCAATGTGATATGATGTATTGACAAAACAAAAACCCAATTGCAAAAACAACTATATGATTCATAACTATTATTATATCACCATGATAAATAATTTATCTGCTCCCCCTCTTTCTCTCTGTAAATTATGTTACTCTTTTGGCAAGAAATCTTTGTATACATGCAACAATGTCATTTGGCATTAATATTACATCCATTTATTTACCTGCCAAACATAAATTCAATATTTAGAAGTATACAGTGGATCACATCGCTAAGTATGATCAGGAAGTGTAGGAAGCTCAAATTTAGAACTGGGGTTAGAAATTTTGCTTTGATTATACTTGTGTTGAACTCCAGTTCAGAAGTATCGACGGATCAATTCAAGCCAAAGCAATGTCATTTTATTAAATTTTAACAAAATGGTATTATTTTATTCAATCTTAATTATGTTATTTTCACATGTTAAAATCTTTTTTGTTATTATTTAGAACATGAAAACGTTAAAAATATACTTTTTTAGATAAACAGATTTAAACCTTTTCAAACTAATATTAAGTTTAAATAGTATTAACTTGATCAATAAATGAATTTAAATTTTTTGAATATATTTATCGAACTTTGGACTCGAGCTTGAAAAAAAATTTGAGGTTGGGCGTAGACCTTGGGGCTCTAGCCTTGCCCCAAATCGTTATCCTCGTAGATATGAAATTGCAAAGGAAATGCATCTTTATATATAGAAAGTAGATATGGTATTGAGGAGATGGGTTTGAGGTTTGAGGACATCAGTTTGGAGATAATTATCCTAAAATTTGATTGATCTAACTAAATCGACTTTATTTTAGTAAGATTAACTTTCATCAATTAATTGATAAAATTACGGAATAGTAAATAAAAAAACCTTATATTGAATAATTTGATAATTTATCTTAAAATGTCGACTTAGTAAAAATACATGTTTAAGTCTTAATAGAGAACTGGCTTTTTTCTAAATTTAACATAGTACAGTAACTGACTTTTCTAAATTCTTAGATCATAATCTCAAGTTAGGAGCTCTTATAGGTGAATCCATATAATATGATATTATTCAGTTGTTCAAGAGTAGAAGGATAATACTCTTATTGTATAGTACTACATGTTGGGAAATTGGGTTGGGATCTGGGTCTACAAGTAATAGAATAATCACAAAACTTTTTCGTTTGATTTATCAAAAGCTAAGATCACTAAAATTATATAAAATAATTAACATATAAATTATAATAAAATGTAAATCTAACTTGTATCTTATTATAGAGCTTGATTATTTTCTTATTGTATCCCTCAAACCGTTTTTGAAACTGACTCACTTAACTATTGTAGCTGCACAATTCTCCGGTCTCTAATGATAACGACAGAATAAGTTGAGAGAATTCCGTGCTAGGCAAGGAATACTAGCTCCTTTAAAACTTAAGTTTATTTATAATAGGTTCTGGACATTTTAATAATCTAATTGAAATTAAACTTTAATTCTAATTCTAAATTAAAATTTAATTAGAATTACAAATAATTCTTACTAAATACTAATTATGCTGAAATAAGATCCAATATCTCATATTGATCTTTATTTATTAAATATCTCATATGTAATTACAAAGTTTCTCAATCTTCACAATTAAATCCAACTTGATTAAAATATATTTTCTCTCGTAAACCTGTTCTTTATGTGTTACCTATTAGGTTTCCAAATATGTTGGCAATTGATACAAATTATAACCCTAAATCATATTTAGGATTAGATAAATTAAACTCATTTAATTTATTTTTAATTCTCTAATTAAACAATTTATATTTATAGATTAAGATTGGCGTCTAGTAATACATTATGACCACCCAAATATTTAGGAATGTCAAAATGGTATAATTCAATTTTTTCATCATACAATGTTTTAATTAAACATAGAGTATGTAATTAATATCTGACTCCGATCATATTAGTTCTCCATCATTAGCCATTGATTCAGTTAATAAAATTTGTAAATTATTTACAAAACGTTGTTCAACCTTAGTTAAGGATTTTTCGAATCAATATTAATCGAGAATAATGAAACATTCTTCTTAATTACTTTAGGGTGATGAATCTTATCTTGATCACTCAACTACCTCCATATAGTTCATGATATATCCAATGACTAGTGACTGGCCTATCATTGACTAGAACAAGTCATAAGTAGTATTAAAACATAACAATCCCTATACAAGATGACTTTGGATATATCAAGTCAAACGATCACTTATACAATCATCACAATGAGAGAACTTCCATAGATATACAAATACTGTTTCAAATAAATTTCTTATAGGAGAATGGTTCAATGAACTTGTTTTCTATTAAGGACCCATATGTTTGTTTAAGAATCTCCATACTTTAATTTATGAGATCAACTATTTCCTTCATATGGAAAAATATAATATGTGCTAGTATTTTTACGTTCTATTAAAATCCAACCTTAATTGAACAATTGACTAGGAATAATTTTGGGATAATACGTAAATGTAATATGAATCTCATAATTAAAATCACATCATAATTTCATTTGCAATGTATAATTATCCCACGGGCTTTATCATATACATCTAAATATTTAAAAGATAAAGAATGCCTTTAAATTATTTTGTGATTAAACTACAACTGACGACTAATTGTAGAGCATAAACCAACAATACAAAGCTACGATGGAAATAAATTAACTAAAAGGGCAAAGTTATTGAAAACAAAACAATCTTTTTGATATGGTTTTAGTCCTACAGAAATAAGTTCCACTTGTTTCAAAACAAGATTTCATATGCTTCATTAAAGAGAAAAGGGTCAAGACGTAAAATTTCTCTTATTTTAAATTATTAAAATATTTCAAACTTTAAAAATTATTTAATATTTATCATATTATTTTAACATTAATTGCTATATAGCTAATTAATGAAGTATGTTGAAGTTGATATGATTACTATTATTTATTTTAATATCTTTTTTTAAAATAGTTTGATAAAAATATAGTACAAAGTTGATAAGATATTATTAGATTATAGTAATTAGACTTATTTCTTTTTTTTTGGTTAACTTCGATTCTTAATTAGTAAATTGAAACTTATTTCGTTTTAGGAGGTCAAAGGGGAAATTAGACCATATTTGGATTTAAATATCTAATTTGAGCATCATTTTTCAAAGCCAAAAGTTTTGGACAATGGAGCAAAAGATGTCAGATTGTTGAAAATGATAAGAGCGCTTCATAGTTAAACTCACTATAGGAAGTTTATTCTAATTAGGAAACTTTATTTTTAGCCATATTATATATGGAGTATGATTTGATTCAATCATTATCTTTAGAATATTCATAAACTATAATTTGAAGAGGGAGAAATATCTTATTTCCATTCTTTCATCTTCTTTCTTCTATTTTGGTGGGAAAAGATAGTCATGGGTAGCTAAATATGAATTTTCTTATTCAAAGGAGAATTAAAACTGCATTTATCACTTCGGAACCTGAATTTTATTTTAATTCAAGTTTTTTTTGTTTATTGCTCTTCTATTTCACAAGTAATTTTTATTGATTGATATGATAAATAAATGGTAATTATTCTACTATTATCCATGAGTTTAGTGATTTGTAATTGTAATGAATGATTGATACAAGTAGCAGATAGGTTATTTACGCCTTTGCATATCTTAATTTATGAGAAGATGTCACACCTAATCAACTTATGGCAACTTTTGATTTAAATGCTAGGTTTGAATCAATTAATTTAGAGAAATTAAGACTTATGGATATCCTAATAGGTTTCAAACTAAATGCTTTAGTTGTAAAATATATTCTTTTTATACCAATAATTAGAGTTACAATTGGATGATATCATTCATTTGAATTGGAATTAGGTAAAATTGAATTTCTCACTTTTATACATAGTTGATTCTTTTTAATTTCTTACTATTGTAGTTTACTAGTTAACTAATCATTCCCCTTATGTTTTGTCAATTCAATTATGGAACTAATATTTAGTCATCTTGGGATTCGACCTAGTTTTGTGACTACTACAATGGTTTAATAAATTAGAGAATAATTTTGAGGGTTTTGCTAAGTCGATCAAAAATTTTGCACTGTTGTCAAGAAACTATTTTAGTTTCTTAATTTCATCTCTAAAGGTGGAAGTAGATATATTTAACAATTAATGGATACTTTATTTTCTAAAACTTGGAATAGAAAATGGCAAATCCTAAACAGTAGAATGTTGAGGCAGTTAGATGTACCAAATTTGAATTAACAACCCTTATGTGTAAGATTTTGAGATGTTGAGGTAGAGTTTGAGTTAAAATATGGCTTGATTCACTTAATCCTTACCTTTAATGGTCTTGCAAGTGAAGATTTATATAAACACTTAAAAGAATTCCATGTGGATTGTTATGGAATAATGCCACAAAGAGTGGCAAAGAGCAAATTAATTTCAAAGTCTTTTCATTCTCTCTAAGAGATAAGACAAAGGATTGGCTTTACTATCTTCCTTCTGGCTCAATGAGAACATGGAATGAAATGAAAAAATTGTTCTAGAAGAATTTCTTTCCTACATCACAAGCTATCAATATTAGAAATGAGATATGTGGAATAAAAAATTCACTACATAAACATTATACAAATACTAAGAGATTTAAGGAATTATATGGTAGCTGCATATACCTTCAAATTCCTAAGCAACATTTGATTTAGTAATTTTATAAAAGGTTACTATCATTGGATAGGAATATGGTAGATAAAGATAGTGGAGGAGCTTTAACAAAAAAGACACTAGAAGCAGCTAGGCAATTGATTTCAAATGTGGTGAAAAAATTTCAAACAATTCAGGAAAAATATGGATAAAACTATTAAGCGAGTGAATAAGGTAAGTACTAGTAGCCTTGAGGGAAAACTTTCAAATTTAATTGCTCTTATTCATAAAATAGTTATAGGTCCATCGCATTCGACACGAGTGTGTTAAATATGCTCACTCTCTAAGCATCTTACATATATGTGCAATCTATTACAACAAGACTCCATTCAAAAAGATATTGTAATAGGGGTATTTCCTAGTCAACCTTAATAGAAATATAGTTATTTAAATGTAATATGGTTCACTTAAATTTGAGCTATGAAAATCAAGGAGAGCATAAAAAATACCAACCTAAAATTTCAATCGACAACCTCCAACACCTGTACATGTTCAATCTTGACCCTCAAATTTAAGTATGTCTTTAGATGAAATAGTTAAGGCCCTTGCTAATAATATTAGAAATTTCAACATGAAACAAAAGCAAGCCTCAATGATTTAGAAAATTAGAATGCTCAGTTAGTGACCTCTATTAGTAAATCGTAAGCTTAAGTAGTAGAAAAATTACCTTCACAAATGATGATAAATTCTAAGTAAAAAATGAGTGTAATAATGTTGAGAAGTGGGAAGGAAGTTCAATATGAATCTTCTTTACCAATATAGGTGGAGAGGTGTGAAGAAGGAGAGAAGAAATATGAATTTTCAACTCAAGATGCAACAAAGATAAATTTTGATTTTTCTTAAACTATATCATCTGCTCCACATGCACCTTTTTTTCCCCCTTATAGGATGGCTAAATCAAAAGAAGAAGAATATGAAAAAGAGATCTTAGAGACCTTTAGAAAGGTAAAAATCAATATACCACTACTAGAAGCCATCAAAAAAATTCTAAACTGTGTAAAGTTCTTGAAATAACTATGCATAAATAAAAGGAAGTTGAAGGATAAAAAGATAACAATTTTAGTTAGAATATTTCAAATATGGTAAATAGGAAATTACTAGAAAATGCAAAAATCTAGGTATATTTTCGCATCCTTATCCCATTGGCGATAAGTAAATTAAAAGTGTCATGTTAGACATAGGTGCATATATTAATGTCATGCTATGCTCAATTTACCAGGCTTTATTTCTAAACTCTTTGCAAGAAACTAATATGATTATTTAGCTAGCTGATCATTTTTATGTGTATTTTATTAGTCTTATAGAAGGAGTTTTGATTCAAGTTAATGGTTTGGTATTTTTAGTGGATTTTTACACACTGAAAATAGATAGACATAGTGTAGAACATCATGTTTTAATTTTTATTATAAAAATCATTCATAAAGATGAATAAAATGAAAATTGATGTGGATAAAGGTAATCTTTCTATTGAGATTGATGGAAAGATAGTCAAATTTAATATTTTTAATGCAATAAAATACCTTAACGATTTTCACTTTGTTTGCCGTATGGATATTATTGATTCAATTGTGTATGATATTTTTTAGGAAGAAAAAGTTAGTAATAATTCAAAGTTTAATGTGAAAATAGAAGTGAATAAGTGAGTTAATAAAACTTGTAAGTTGTAGAATTGTTATTGTTTATGCTAACAGAGTCCAAAACTTTGAATGTTGAAATTCCTATAACTTAAAAGAAAATGTTGCCTTATATTTTTCAAGCTTTAAATCTATAATTGAAAGCCTTATCTGATCAACTAAATATGTTTGTTTGGATAAGAGAGAAACACTACCTGCTATCATATCAAAAGGATTAACTAAAAAACAAGAAGAAAGATCAGTAGCGCTTTTAAAAGAGTATAAAACTATAATTGGTTGGACCTTAGTTGATATAGAAGGCATATTTCCAATTATCTTTATGCTTACTATTCTCTTATAAGAAAATTCTAGATAATACTGGAACCATAAAGGAGACTCAATTTGACAATAAAAGAGGTGGTAATGAAAGGTATTTTAAAGATTTTGGGTGCAAGTATAATCTGTTTAAATTCGAAAAGTGAGTGGGTGAGCCTAGTTTATGTTGTTCCAAAAGAAATTGAAGTAGTGTTACTAAGAAATCAAAATTATTAGTTGGCACTAGTGAGGGTGGAAAATGGGTGGAAAATGTGCTATTTCCTATAAAAGACCATTTCCTATTACCCTTTGTAGATGAATTGTTAGAAAGATTTGCTAGTAAATCATGTTTTTTTTTCCTTTTTAAATGGTTTTCTAGGTTATTACCAAGTAGCAATTGCTTAAGAACACTAAAAAAAAAGACTACCTTTACGTACCCTTTTGGAATGTATGCCTTTAGGCAAATGCCCTTTGGTCTTTGTAAAGCTCCAGGTATATTTCAAAATGCATAATGAGTTTTTTTTAGTATATTGGGAATTGCATTAAAGTATTCATTGATGATTTCACTATTTATAGAGATTCATTTAAAGATTACTTAAATTATTTATCCTAAAATATTTGAATCAAATTTAGCATTAAACTCTCAAAAATGTCACTTTATGATTGATCACGACATCATCTTAGGAAATTTGATTTCATCTAGGGTTATAGAAGTTAATTATGAACTTAGCTTACCCTACAAATGTTAGGGAAGTTTGATCTTTTCTTAGATGTGTAGGATTTTATTGCAAGTTTATTAAAGAATTTTCAAAGATTTCTATACATTTACTAATGTTGCTACAAAAAAATGTTCCATTTGAATTTAGTAAAGAATGTTCATAAGCTTTTAACAAGCTCAAGGAATTATTAATAAGTGTGCGTATTATTCAGCCACCAAATTGGAACCTATCATTCGAGATCATGTATGATTCTAGCAAATATATAGTAAGAGATGTATGAGGCTAAAGGATTGGGAAACAAATTCATGTCATCTATTATACCTCAAGGAAATTAGATGTTACATAGTGCAACTATGTTACAAATAAGAAGGAGCTTTTACTAATTATTTTTACTTTAGATGAGTTTAGATCTTATTTTTTTGGCTTTAAAGTTATTGTGTATTTAGATCGTGTACTATTAAAATACTTTTTAGGATCAAAGGAGTCCAAATTAAGGATATATGGTGGATTTTGTTACTTTAAGAATTTGATTTGGCAATAAGAGATCAAAAAGGAGTAAAAGAATTCAGAGGTAGATCCTCTAAATAGGTTGGTAAGGGATAAGGATATTTTACCTATTTTTGAAATTTTTCTAAAGAATAATTGTTCCAAATTAAAGGTGCAATTCTTGAATATGTAGACCTTGTTAATTATTTTTTACCAAAACTTTTCATAACTACATTAGTAAATTTAGGAAGAAAAAGATAAGAAATGAGAAAATAATTGTATTTAAGAGTAATCGTAATTGTGGAAGTTTTGCTTTGATCAAGTTACTAGAGGTTGTGTGCCAAAGAGTGAATAACATTTTGTCTTAGCTTTTTGTCATAATTATGCTTATGGAGGTCACTTTGATCTTAAATAAATTGTTGGAAAGGTTTTAAATAATGATTTGTATTAAGAAACTCTTTCTAGAGATGCTTACCTGTTTTTATAAATGTTGTGGAAGATGCCAAAAGATAGGTATGTTGTCTTAATGCCTTAAACCCCATCCTCATAGTTGAGATAATTGATGTATAAGGCATTGATTTTATATGCCCCTTTCCTTTATCTCATGGTTTTTCTTACATACTTTTAGCAGTTGATTAAGTTTTAAAGTAAGTGGAATAAAAGGCACCAAAATTGACGATTCTATAGCTAATGTAGTTGTTATAAAGTATAATATTTTCAACACATTCAGAATTCCACGAGCTATTATCAATAGTTAAAGGAGAAGTTTTTGCAACAAAGTGGTGGTGTCTGTGTTTAAAAAGCATGTAGTACAATATCAAGTAGCCACCAAATATCATCAAAAAATAAATAGATAAATAGAAGTATCGACAAGAGAAGCAAAGTCCAATTTAGAAAAGAAAGTGAATCCACGAAAACAGGATTGGAGCTTACATTTAAATGATGCTATTTGGGCTTATTATACAACCCATAAAACATTGATAGGATTGTCTTGCTTATCAATTGGTTTTTGGTAAAGCCTACGATTTATCTAGGGATTAAACATAAAGTTCATTGGTTGGTGCGATACTACAACATGGATTTAAACAAAGCAAGGGAGGCAAGGAAATTACAATTTCAAGAATTAAAGGAACTAAGGTTGGACACTTAAAATAATTTAAGAATTTACAAAGAGAAAACCAAAATGTTCAATGATAATATGATTTTGAGCAAGAAATTTGAGGTTTAAAAGAAGCTATTATTTTATAATTCTCAATTAAAGCTCATGTTAGGTGATAGATGCATATTTGAACATATTTATACACCCCTAATTGACTAAATTTTCTTGATATTTTATACTAATAATATTTGGTACTTAATTTGCTCCAAATGCATTTATAGGTTATAATTTCCTTCATGGACAAAAAGAAGAAGAATTCGGATGAAATCGTGGCATAAAATGAAGAATTGAAGCAATTTGGAGATAGACAATCGTGTATATGGCTATGTAAGTCTCTCAAAATGTGTAAAGTCACAATTTTAAGCATTTTTGGTATTACGCAATTGATACACAACCGTGTATCAAATTGTGTATCGCCCAGAAATCCTAAATTTTGTTATGAAAGGACTTGAGTAGAGGCAAAATAGAGGAGCAAACTTTTGGAGATAATTCCAAACATAGAGAACATCCAAAAGGGACAATACTGGTCCAGGAACATGAAAAATGAGAAGAAATTATCGAAAGATTCAGTAAAATAAAAGATCAAACCTCTACTTTGCAAGACATTCGATGGGAGATAAAGGGAGATTTAGAATTATGAACTCTCTTTTTTTATTCGTTTGTCTTCCAGTTTATGTTTGATTTTATTTTCTATTATGTGTAGCTAAACATCTTTAATGTTTATATGAGATGAACCCTAGTGTGTGCTATAACATGTTTTAATTCATTTATTTAATACAATTATTTTAATTGATCTATTGTAATTTTATTATGTGTTTGATATATGTTCTAATAGATCTGAAATATTAATACATAATCTGATTTCATTACATAGAGATTTAGATATCCTATTTATGGATAAATCTACTGTAATTGAAAGAAGTTGATTACAAACCTAGAGATAGGTCGACATAAATCCTCTATATCAGGGTCAAACTTAATAGGGGAATTCATAAATGGATAAAGCAATTTTTGTATCTTTAACCTAAATAATATCAGTTGATAATTCTAAGATTAATTATTAGTAGTCTCAAGTGAGTTATTAGCATACGATAGGAACTTCCACAATCCAATAGTCAATAAAACAATTGCATAATACAAAGTCAATTATTTAAGGTTTTTAGGGGATTCATAACCTAGACACTAATTCTTAATGTTAATTGATACTCTCATATTTTCACATATGTTATAGACTTAATTCATAGTCATTTACATTCATTTTATGTTCATATATGGTTGGTTTATCATGTTTTAGCATTATTCAAGGTTCGTTGACGTAAAATGCATAAATAAAACAAATAGACTTAAATTGCACTGTTTTTGAGTTTCTAGCAGACTTGACCTCTAGTCATTGTGGAATTTTTATCTCAAGATTGGTTTAGCCAAAAATTCTGAAATTTTATACTTAAATTCTTGACTCATTGACAGAGTTTTTGGAACCAATTTTAGATTTTTTGGATTTGGAATTTAAGAGAAATAAATTAACGAAATTTAAGTCATATTTTGGAGTGCCAGAATGACCTATTGATGATGTTTCGGCCATAAGTTTTGACTTAGATGGCGAAATCCCGTAATTTAAGTCTTATATTAAAGCTAACTCAAAGAAGAAGATATTGATAAATTTTGAGCTCCTAAATCATTTCCATTTATTTTTTATGCACTGTTGAATTTGACCTTGAAAGACCCATTCCAACCAACCAAGTGATAGAGATATTAATAGGGGTTGTTATGAAGAAAAGAAGACAAGGCAGCCTTTGTTGACCAGCTCTGTAACATCCCACCCCCTACTGGAAGGGTAAAATGGTCAATTTGGCATAGGATGAGATAGATCGGACTGATTTAGGA